>JASDQU010948827.1:24814-39196 GCA_032191745.1 Picea mariana
CAGATTTTTGGTGTGGTGTTTTTGTGGCCCTTTCTCCTTGGTGGCAAGAAATTCTATTCTTATCTTGGCAAGAGATCTAACCTATATGGTAGATCTACGAAATTGACTTTTTCTGAGCATAATTTCAAGTGAATTTACATCCCTTGTGTGTGGCATGAACTCCTACAAGGTAAGACTACAAGGTAAGTGACTTGTTCAAAGTATTGTGGTTTAATTTGTTTTCATGATCTAAATCTATCCAACTTTGTTTTTAGATCTGATCTATATCAGATTCATAGATTAAACCTCCATCTACTTATATAGATTAGTCTGTGCTTAGATCAGTTTACCTTTATCAGATCTGGGCATTAATTTGAGTTTGGTTGTTATTCCTTGTTTCTGAAGTCTGGTATATTGCTCATGATCAGATCTGGTTTTTTTTTTTTTTAGTTTTGATCTGTATAAGATCTACACCAGCATTGTAGATTAGAATTGTTGATTATTCTAGATCTACTAATTAGCTAATATCTAACTCTGTTATCTTAGATCTGAGTACATATTTTTTGTTTCTTTGTTCAGTTTTAAGCAATGTAGTTTTGTTTACTTTTCTGAACATAAGACTTAGTTTTTATTCTCACTGAATTTTTAAAAAAAGGAAGTTATGTTCTGCTTTACTACCCTAATTCTAACACGATCAAACTAGATGTACCCACATAAAACACCATATTTCAAGATCAGAACAGCTCATTCTAATCATTAATATCTATTGTCAACTAATTCAACTTCCATACAAAAAGACCTGGCAAGTTAGCAACCAAGTCAAATGCTACCATAAACTCTTAATATTTTGGAAATGATTACAAAAATTGATCCCATGAAAAATAATCCATATCCACAATATACAGTTTTTGCAAAGTTATGATAGCATTAGCCCCTGCAGCCTCAGATCAAGCAACTTAAATTCATTTTCAACCCCAAAAGAGTCGTCAAACAACCAACTTACAACATCCTTGCTTCATGAACTACCTTGCAGATTCAATGCCATTTTATAACATACAGAAAATTTTCAGACATGTTTTTCAAAGTTCACCACATGAAATTATGCATTTATTAACCAATACAAGTACTTGCCTGAAAGGTTTTTTGAAAAGATTTTCAGAGTTCACTACATGAAGCTATTCATTTTTGAACCAATGCAAGTACTTTGCTAGAAAGTTTCTCTGATAAATGCTCTAATTATCATTCCACAAAAGATTCAATGTCCACGGAGTCTAATGTAACTTCTGATGGAGCAACTGAAGATTTGCACTGCCTTGACCTTGCACTCTGATGATCGGAGTATCAAAACAGCATTATAAATAAATGCATATCAACATAAGCAGCAAAAACTACCATTTGTCTGTAACAAGATCTTACCATTGTTCTGTCTAAACCCATAATTATTCAAACTGAATGTACCTTTGTCTCCAACATCGGCACTCAATGAAGCACGGAAGGTGGTTTTCCTTGATTCCCCCAACTGCTCAGGCAAGGCAAAATCACAAAGCCTCTGAACCATTTCTAAAGTAGATGGTAGAATCCCATGTGTCAAATCTGAGCTAGATTTTACACCAGTTTTCTCATAATCACATTTATATCGCAATCTAAGGTTGGCAAAAAGATTGAAGGCTGTGTCGATAGCATCTGAAAGATTCTTCAGTGTTGTCTCGTACACCTCTATAGATCGTGGTAATTCATTCTTAGCCTCCTTCCCACTCTGTCCTGGATCTGTCAGAAAAACAAAGTGTGAAATCATGAAAACATAGAAACCATAAAAAGAGAAAAGAAAACCTTCCTTGCAGGATTCATTAGTCTTATTTGCAACTGAAAATCTGATATCATAGCTCTGATGTAAAAACATTCACAAAAGCCATGTTGAATCCTGATAAAACACCATATTTCAAGATCAGAACAGCTCATTATGATCAGTAATATCTATTGTCATCTAATTCAACTTCCATACACGAAGACTAGCAAGTTAGCAACCAAGTCAAATGCTACCATAAACTCTTAATATATTTTGTGCATCAAACCCCCTTCCATGCCAAAGGTGATCATAATGTTTATAAGTGAGCATAGATTTATAGCAAATGATCAGCCCTATTCCTCCCCGGCTAAATCCTCCTTGTCCTCGTCCTCTACTGAATCCACCTCATCCTCCTTGGTTAAAGCCTCTTGGGGTATTGTACTATGGAACTCCTCCTTCTGCTCTAGTATTCTCTTCTAGAATCATGTATGTGTCTGCAGTGCGCTCCCTCATCAAATCAAATGTGCAACAATCTTTCTCATCATGTCCTATAGACTTGCATAAATTACAGAATAAACTCCTAGGTGCACTTTGATACTTCTATAGTAGCGGGCACGCAGTCGAGTGATGGCCCCAAGTCGTACATACTTCACAATATCCCACCTCTCCTGGTAGTGGGTTCAGTGCTCCTGTGGCCATATACTGTGCAAATGTTGGACACTCATCCTTATGATGGCCTTCTGTTCGACATGTTATGCACCAAACTTGTGTGTGTTTTTCTTTTCCTTTATTCATCTCTTGCAACTGAAGATTCAATCCTGTTAGTTGAGCATGTACCTCTGCCATTCCTGTGATGCTTTCTCCTACAAGAGATGAGTCTAGCTTCATCGCAATTTCCAATGCTTATAGCTGCGACGTAACCTTATACTATGTTAACGGACAACAAATGTGTGGTAGTAATCCCGCGATAAACCATTCTATTTGTTGTTCATCCGAGATCTAAAATGTCAATATACCCATCACATCCTTAAATCTTTGATCAAACTCCCAGACTGAATCTGTAATATACTGTGATTCAAATTTTGGCTTTTTAAATTCCTTTAACATTGCTTTCCTTATTTCGATCAAAGTCCTAGATTGTTCAGTTGGCGTAGTAGTCTGGTACTTCATATACCATAACACACGATTTTTGAAAGTTGTTGCTAGTTGCATGATTTTTGTTGCTTCATATTCGACGTTCTTCGAAGTCCATATATTCTTACATACAAACATATGTTGTTCCAAGTCCTCTGACCCAACTCCATGGAATTCAGGCATCCTCAATGTATTATCTATCCATACCATCTTGTTTTGCACAGTACTTATCTTAGGTGATGTTGGATGACTCTGACTAGATGAGCTACTCCCACTACTCTAACTAACTAAAATTGCTCTCAACTTGGTTTTGATTCCTAATTCAATTCTTAATGACGCACAAGGGGTTGTGAGTTCAACTCAGATTCTGATCTGAAATGGACTTCCTTCTTCTGTTGGATTGTACTGAAGACCCCTTTCTCTCTATTTCATTTTCCTGTATGGTGTGATCTGGAGTGCTATGCAGGGTTCATTGCGTTGCTCCTCTATCTCAGCCACAATCTATTTCTTGTTGTTCCTAAACCTTTTCCCACATCGCAATACTCCAATCTCTACGTCTGACTCACTACCCTCCTCCATCGGCATCCTTAGTCCATATGTTTATTATTCATTCTTCCATCGTTCTCTGATATTCCTCTTTTCAGCCCCCATTCCCCCTATGTGGGCAAGGGCCCCTAGTAGTCAGATTCCATTTTCATAACATTCTTTTCACACAACAACATATTTATCCAAGTCGACAATGCGTTCAGGTATCTCCCGCACGACCCCTTGAAAAAATCTCTTTCTGCGACACTATATGACTGAATACAATTTACTACAAATTATGTAATGTAACCCCCCAGTATATTATTCATCCAAAAATCAACTGCACAAGAAACCTTATTACTTACTACATTCAACTTCCTGATCAAATCATGGGTCCAATTTCTCGGAGCTTCAAGTCAATATCTTCCCACATTCTCAACTAACCTCTCTAACCATTCAGTCAAGATTATCGGGAATTCGCCAAAGAAAATTCCATGTAAATCAGTGAATACATACCTTTGCAACCATTGTTCGTCGTTGAGTCGCGTGATCTTATTCTATTCTCAGGGAAATTCATGTTGCTTCCTTTCTAGCTATTCCATGATCTCTTATTTATTCGTCCTCCAAAACATTCCCCTTAGTTAAAAAAATTGGGTCTCAACAATGGAACCATTTGTTGGTTGCACAGGGCAGACCCTAGGTTCATGACATTATTCAACCAACAAAACCCGTAGATACCAACCCTTTCGACATTACCTACAACCAAGTGAAGTCTCACCCGAGGTATCTATAGGGGTTGCAGGAACCGAGTTTCTATAATAACGGGGGGAAGTGAGGCATCCAACCTGTTCTTACTATGCATGGTTCATTCTTTCACTATGTGCATGATTTCCATTACTTAATAATACTTAGTATGCAAAATACCCTGTGTGCCACATTACTCCACTAACATTCATTCATTCATCATAACAGTAAGCTAACATGTAATTAAAGCATTCATCCAGTGCGCAAAACCATCATACAATTTATATTAATCATTCATTCCTATTAAGTGTGTGCAATAACATGAAGCAAACAAATAAACAACACACAAAGAGACCATGTTTTATCGTGGTTCACCCTAATCTGGGTTGTGTCCACAATGGATGGATTTTTGTTTCATTCATTTATGGCCTTCATTACAACTGCACACTGAGCGTTTACAAAAAGATGCATCATTAACGCTACCCCAAACCTACCCTGGTATTTCTGCTGCAGTGCAAGCTTTCCTTTTGAACCTCGATCATACATCAATTTCTTCATAGATCACGTATCTCCCAATGACTGTTAAAACAAAACAATACGCACTCTCTTTCTCCCCAAAAACCTTTTACGTATTTATACATAGGATAGGGCTAAGCATGTTATAATATAGTTGCTAAGYGGACAAATTAT
This sequence comes from Picea mariana, assembly GCA_032191745.1. Lineage (NCBI taxonomy): Eukaryota > Viridiplantae > Streptophyta > Pinopsida > Pinales > Pinaceae > Picea > Picea mariana. The sequence continues at coordinate 29,673 of JASDQU010948827.1, forward strand.
CCCAAAAATCCTAATGGTCGTTAACTATTTTTCTTCCTTTCACGYGCCATTTCRTTATTTTTCCTTCTGTTGTGTTTTGACTCTTTAGACTCCATTATATATCGTGCRCTCCAGTCCAGCTTCTAATTGCTTCTTTGTTATTTTGGCRCAGATCCCAAAACTGTCAATATAATCCAAACTGCCTCTCCAACATTCCAAATGAAGATTTTGTTGAGATTAGTCCCAGTAAGGTTATCACTACTTCTCACAAGAAGAATAAACAAGAGAAACGCAAAAGAGAAATGTCTGGGAATGATTCCATTCCTATTGATTATGAAGAAATTGTTTGTTTAGATGAAACCCATTTAAATCATAAGAGGAGAAAAGAAAATGTCGTTGATGATGAAGAAGCCATTGTTAGCTCTGAATATTATAATGAAAGTCCTAAAGGTAGCAAAGAAATAATAACACTGGGTGTTGATCTAGAGAGAGGATGGTATTATGAAAAAAACACAAAATGTCATTCAAAATAGATTGAGGATGACCAATTTATTTGATGATGGCCATACATTTCATTTAAATGTGAAGCAACTTTATAAACCCACAGAAGGGCAAGAAAAAACATCAAATTAGAAAACTACATCACTTGCATATTCACAATTTGAAAGCATTGATTAGGTACAATGCATATGTACATGTGGTTGACTACCTGGTTCTTGTTGACCCAATGGAAGTTCCTAGAAGAGATGAATTTGATCGATAAAAATGTTTTGACTACAAATATTATGTGATTGGAGGAAATCATTATGTAGAGGATATAAGAGAATTGATGCAAGAATATCCCAATAACCCTCTTTTTGAGACAATCAAATGTATAATTTATGATGGTTTAGCAGATGCAGAAGCAAAGTTATTTCCATGGGATCATAACACAGATAATGTGTACAAGATGTCCATGAATTTCATTCAAAGGGTGAGATTTATCCATAATGAGTTTTCTGAAATATGTGGAGAGAGATCAAATGTTGATGTAAAGTTTCAGAAGCAATGTTGTATGGAAATAAGCTTCCCAATTGATAATGAAAATGCAAAATAAGAAATCGCAAAAAAAGTGATGAATTCATATATTTGGATAGTTATTTTCAATTGAGATTTAAAACTGGACATGTATGAAATTTGATAGATGATATCTTCAGCCTATGGGAAAATATTGATATAAAAAATCAAAGAGTTAAGAAGGCTAAACACTTCATATGTAGCACAAATAAGACAAGTTTTGAAATCAAGAATCTACCAAAAGATATGACTATAACACCTTAGAGAATGATACGAGTGAAGGATGAGAAAATTATTATAGATATAGTATCATGTGTAAGGTTGGGTGAATTATCAATGGAAGAAATGTGTGATGAATTTAAAAAGTAAGTTTGAGTTATTTTTAATTATGTTAGGACAAGAAAATTAATTTTTTCAGTTTAACGTATCAATGTTCTATATATATATATATATATATATATATAACAAAATATGGTGACCCTTTGAAATGCATCCAAGTTTATTTTCCTGAAACTGTTTTCATTGTTACTTAACGTTTTCCAAGGCAATGATTTTGTTTCTCCAGTGCAATAATAAATGACTAGTGCTATTAACAATTGGGTTAATGGGGTCATGCAAAGAAAGAACTAAAGAAGCTACCTCTTTGTGGGTGTAAACCCTCTTACTCCCTGTTATCGCGCAATTTGTACTTGCCCAAAAGCCCAAGGAAAGTGGATACAGAATTGGCGTAAATGGGAATAACTTATCACTGTCACCTTAATAGGAGATCATTTTCTATTTAGGAGTATGCTAAGAGTACCCCAGGGGAGACGTCCTCGATGACCTGGGGGCTTTGAAAAGGCTAAAGCAAGTAATCACAAAGAAATCCTTCCCCTCTCACAGATCACTCAAATCAAAGGTTTATTTATGTCTTATAAAGATGAAACAAATGGATAATATCATGTACCTGCCTAGAACAAGACAACAAGGCAAACAGGGGCACTTTCCAGTACCAAATGGTTGTCAGTGCTTCATAAGACAATAAACATTCACAAAGTAAGCTAGTTGATATGAATTTGCAGCAATGCAACAGTTTATAACAACAATTAATATTTTATAACAGCCACAAGATTTCTGCCTTGAAGTTTCTTGAAAAAAACAAGAAAAAGTAACTTTGACTAAGCAAATTGATAATAAATTGTCACAAGCAAAGTTGGCAATGTTTAGCTAGCTTTTAATATCACTTTTGCAGAGAATTTGTTGCAATTAGATGATTGTAGCAATCTTTTGCAACAACAACAAATTTTAATGGTCAAAAGTGCAAGAAAACACCATACAAAGTCAACACTTACCTAGTAGATTTACTAGCAATTATCACAATTGAGTTTTGAATGGTTTTAATGCAAGTTATGTAGGAAAATGTATCAAATCAATGTATGTTTGTATGGTTGTAGCAATGTTTTGCTACAACAGCAAGTTAGCTTGGGAGTTAGTCTAGTTTAGGGTTAGCAAATGTTAGTGAAAGCTTCAAGAATAAAAGTATGAGTGTTTGTTTGATCAATCAACACTTGTAGATGGTAGTCTAATGCCTTTCTAGGGTAAATGGAGTCATTAATGGCAGCAACAAATCTTAGAGGAAAAGATAGCAATAATAATGGTATGTCAAAGAGATGGAGAGGATAAAAAAAGGTGTTGGTATCCTAAGGCCTCAAAAATCCACCTCCAAGAGAAAATTGCTAGAAAGTAACAATGGTTAGGCACTAGTGATTTCTCCTTTCCTTGAACAAATTTTAATAAAATATGCAATTGGGCATGGAAGTAGGGTTACTAGAGTGCTACAATGTTAGGGCTCTAGTATCTACTTCAAGATAGGTGTCTTTCAAGAAAATTTAGCACATGGAAGACTATAGGGAAAAAGATAATAACATGTCTTTCCCCTAAGTTTCAAGTCATAATCTTAGACATGAAACAAGTAAAATTAACCATAAGTATTCATTCACAATAAAAAAATGCAAATTTTCCACTTACTTCACCAAGAATAATCAAGCAAAACACCCTAGTTGAAGATCCTCCACATGGAAATTGTCAAAATACACCAATAAATGCCTCCTTCAAGAAGTGCGCACCACTAATTTCAGCCAAGAAACCTTAAAGAAGGCCAAATTCCAGACCACCACTTGTGTGATGAGTGAATGATGAAAAAATATTAGAGTTTTATCTCTTATTTATACAATATCAATGACCTTTAATTGTCTTTTAGGTCATAAAAGGCAAGCATGGCCAATTTACATCAAAAATCCAATTTTACATAAATTCAACAATTAAAACCCTAATTTCACTTTAGGGATGACACCATGCCCCTCTAGGGTGATGTTAAAACCCCATCATGGAACGCTATGCCTCAAATGCAAAACGTTAGGCCTCCAGAGGCCTCAAATGCTGCCACACATGCCAACTAGCACCAAACTGTCTTCATGCCAAACCCTAACTAGATGACGTCAAGGGTCAATATGATGACATCAGGGGCCTTCAAGGGCCAATGTCATGGTGTAAGGGCAAGACCCCCCTGGGTCTAGGTCTACCAAAGTGTCTCGGGCGAAACGTCCTTTCTTCCTGGCACCATCCTCTGGTGTCTCTACCCCTGGTTGGGGTCACAGCATCTATCTGGTGGGCTTTTAGCCCCATGGAGGTCAGAGCTAATCATCTTCCCATATGTACCTGTCCACTGAGCATGGTCCTGCAGCAACAATAAGTACGCCCTCCAAGGGCTCATAAGTCACAAGGATCATAGCAATGTCAATCACATCCAATAATCAAATTACCCAAACATGTGCATCAAACCCCCCTTTACCCAAACAAATGCTCAAAGACATTATGCAGATAGGGAAATGTCTTTAATAAATGAAAGACATATGAACACTTTCATCAATTAATAAGCTTATTTTTCAAATCATGTTCAAAGGTGATCACTTGTCCACATAATGGGAATTATGTGGACAAGTGATCACCTTAACTTCATTTTCAACTTAAACATAATGGGAATTATGTGGACAAGCAACTTAAATTCATTTTCAACCCCAAAAGAGTCGTCAAACAACTGACTTACAACATCCTTGCTTCATGAACTACCTTGCAGATTCAATGCCATCTTATAACATACAGAAAATTTGCTGGCGTGTTTTTCAGAGTTACACGAAACTATACATTTTTTAACCAATGCAAGTACTTGGCTGAAAGGTTTTTCCAGAGAAGTTTTTTGGAGTTCATTATATGATGCTATCCTTTTTTAACCAATGCAAGTACTTGGCTGGAAAGTTTCTCTGATAAATGCTCTGAGTATCGTTCCACAAAAGCTTCAATGTCCACAGAGTCTAGTGTAACTTCTGATGGAGCAACTGAAGATGTGCACTGCCTTGACCTTGCACTCTGATGATCTGAGTATCAAAACAGCATTATAAATAAATGACAAATAAGCAGCAAAAACTACCATTTGCCTGTAACAAGATCTTACCATTGTTCTGTCTAAACCAAGAATTATTCAAACTGAATGTGCCTTTGTCTCCAATATCAGTGCTCAATGAAGCACAGAAGGTGGTTTGCCTTGACTCACCCAACTGCTCAGGCAAGGAAAAATCACAAAGCCTCTGAACCATTTCTAAAGTAGATGGTAGAATCCCATGTGCCAAATCTGACAAGTCTGAGCTAGATTTTACACCAGTTTTCTCAGCATTACATTTATCTCACAATCTAAGGTCAGTAAAAAGATTCAAGGCTGTCTCGGCAGCATCTGAAAGATTCTTCAGTGCTGTCTCATACACCTCTATAGATCGTGGTAATTCATTCTTAGCCTCCTTCCCACTCTGTCCTGGATTTGTCAGAAAAACAATGTGAAATCACGAAAACATAGAAACCATAAAAAGAAAAAAGAAAACCGTCCTTGCAGGATTCATTAGTCTTGTTTGCAACTGAAAACCTGATACCATAACTCCAATGTAAAAACATTCACAAAAGCCATGTTAAACCCTGATAAACCACCATATTTCAAGATCAGAACAGCTCATTCTGATCAGTAACATCTACTGTCATCTAATTTAACTTCCATACAAAAAGACCTGGCAAGTTAGCAACCAAGTCAAATGCTACCATAAACTCTTAATATTTTGGAAAGGGATTACAAAAATTAATCCCAGGAAAAATAATCCATATTCACAATATACGGTTTTTGCAAAGTTGCAATATCATTAGCCCATGCAGCCTCAGATCAAGCAACTTAAATTCATTTTCAACCCCAAAAGAGTCGTCAAACAACCAACTTACAACATCCTTGCTTCATGAACTACCTTGCAGATTCAATGCCATCTTATAACATACAGAAAATTTTCTCACATGATTTTCTGAGTTCACCACACGAACCTATACATTTTTGAACCAAGGCATGTACTTGGCTGAAAGGTTTTTCCAGAGAAGATTTTCAGAGTTCACTACATGAAGCTATTCCTTTTTTAACCAATGCAAGTACTTGGCTGGAAAGTTTCTCTGATAAACGCTCTGAGTATCGTTCCACAAAAGCTTCAATGTCCACAGAGTCTAATGCAACTTCTGATGGAGCAACTGAAGATGTGCACTGCCTTGACCTTGCACTCTGATGATCTGAGTATCAAAATAGCATTATAAATAAATGAATATCAAAATAAGCAGCAAAAATTACCATTTGCCTGTAAGAAGATCTTACCATTGTTCCGTCTAAACCCAGAATTATTCAAACTGAATGTGCCTTTCTCTCCAACATCAGTGCTCAATGAAGCATGGTAGGTGATTTTCCTTGACTCGCCCAACTGCTCAGGCAAGGCAAAATCACAAAGCCTCTGAACCATTTCTAAAGTAGATGGTAGAATCCCATGTGCCAAATCTGACATGTCTGAGCTAGATTTTACACCAGTTTTCTCAGCATCACATTTATCTCGCAATCTAAGATCAGCAAAAAGATTCAAGGCTGTCTCGGCAGCATCTGAAAGATTCTTCAGTGCTGTTTCATACACCTCTATAGATCGTGGTAATTCATTCTTAGCCTCCTTCCCATTCTGTCCTGTATTTGTCAGAAAAACAAAGTGTGAAATCACAAAAACATAGAAACCATAAAAAGAAAAAAGAAAACCTTCCTTGCAGAATTCATTAGTCTTGTTTGCAACTGAAAACCTGATACCATAACTCTGGATGTAAAAACATTCACAAAAGCCATGTTGAATCCTGATTGCTCCTGACAATTTCCACGTACCTGACAATTCAAGTTGATGTGAGGAACAATCACTTTCTTCTCTGTCATTTTCCGTGGTATCCACTGCATCAACAGCAGAACCTTCAGAAGTCTGCACTGGACAACATTGTAATTCCTTGGATAGATAGTTTGAACCTGGACCTTTACTTATTAGACAAGTATGGTTGCTCACAGGTTTAACCTCACTACCGTCAGAAACGTCAAAAAGTACTAATGCCGTGCAACTGCTACAAGGACAAGATTGGTCTAGGTCATCCTCACTTTCTGAGGAGACCACAATTAGGGGAAGGGGAATCTCATATTCAGTTTTAGACTCTCTTCTTGCAGTACTTTCATCATCCTCGCACTCTGTGGAGGCCATGATTTGAGGAAGAGGATTCTCAAATTCAGGTTTAGACTCTCTTCTTGCAGTAGCTTCTCCATCTTGCTGTTTAACCTCACTACCGTCAGAAACGTCAAAAAGTACTAATGCCGTGCAACTGCTACAAGGACAAGATTGGTCTAGGTCATCCTTACTTTCTGAGGAGACCACAATTAGGGGAAGAGGAATCTCATACTCAGTTTTAGACTCTCTTCTTGCAGTACTTTCATCATCCTCGCACTCTGTGGAGGCCATGATTTGAGGAAGAGGATTCTCAAATTCAGGTTTAGACTCTCTTCTTGCAGTAGCTTCTCCATCTTGCTGTTCGAGATTATCATCTATCTTATCTTTCATCTCAATATCCAAATTAACTAGCAAATCTTTACAATCCATAGAGGGAAATGAGGTACTTGGCATACCATTATGGAAATCATCACCTTGTCTTTTGCTGGGGCTAATGGACTTGTGAATATTAGAATCAGCAATTTCAGTATCAAGTTCCTCAGCATTTGAATCAACATTCCTTAGCACATCTATTGCATCTTCAGCGGAAGGTACAAGAGGTTCAGAACTATCACAAATATTCTGCACCTCGTGAACAAATTCACCCTGATCAAATCAAGAACCATAGCAATGAATTTTAAATTTTGCGACACAAAGGTGGCATATTTTAATTTCAAGATTAATGTAAACAGAATTTACGATAGATAAATGTGAAATTTAAAAACATAATATAAATCATACCTTCTGCTCAAGCTGTTTTAAACACTCTCTTTCTGTAGCTAGTAGAGATGCTGCATCAATACAGAGATCCTGATCATCTATTGTTTCAGAGCTGTCTCTGATTGAACCAGTTTTTTCTCTGGGTGAGGTCTGAAATAGTGATGTCTGTGCTGGTAAACAACTAGAACGTGCAAAAAAACGAGTGGAAAAGCTGCTTCTTGCTGATGCTGTGCCACTCTCGAGCTAAATCATCATAAAACATCATACACAGGATTGAGCAATACCATGTGGATTTAAGTGTTCTGTATACATAAATATCAGTACAATAAAACTGAAAAAACAAAAGAGAAAAACATCACTCTCAAACAGCAATGTCAGGCCTTAGCAATTAAAAAGCACAAACAAAAGCCAATTAAGGGATAACCTTTACAGCAGTAGATAATTTGCCAAAGTGCATGCTGAATAGGTCCTCATTAGGACTGCATTCCTCATCACTTTCATCTTCATCACTTGAAGCCTCAGTCATAAACATCTTGTTATAGTAATAGTGCAAATGGTTTCTTGAATTGCCCTCAGCCACTCTAGACATTTCAAAATGGTTGCTGTCATTGTACCCCAATTTTGAAGAATTGCTACAAAGTCCCTCACCATCAGGAATAGAACACATCCTTGGTGGTGGTGTTTTATATTCTAAAGTTGCATGGTCATCTTTATCAGGAGCATTGCAACACTGATTGAGATTGACCTTCTCAATGAACGATTCTTTTCCTACCTGGTCAACTGTAGCTGTGGCAAGATTGACAATGTCACCCTTAGCAATAGTTTGATGTGCCTCTGAAGCCAAAGGACCAGCTACGTTCAGTGGTCGAGAATGGACATTGGCATATAAATCAGCCGCTGGTTCAACATCTTCTATGTTTGCAGTAGAAAGGGGTGGTGCATTTCCTTTAGCGTGATGTTCTTGTAAAAATTCAAGTTCATCAAAGAAAACCGTATGAACAGTTCTCCAATGTGTATCCTTCTTAACACTATAAAACATACACATGATAAATTAGTCAACATGGGGGAAAAAAATATCCTATGGACAATTTAGCAGATCCAATGGATATCAAGGTGAAGAAACCAACTAGTCCAAGATGCATAAGTGTACCTCTGTTGTCCTTTAGGACTTGCAGGGCTCTCATCAAAGTGAGAACCAAATGAGCTTTCAGGTGTGCTGTCAGAATGGACGGATTCGCACTCTACTGTAAAACAGCAGCGAGCTCCATAATTAGCAGGACGTACGGTAGCAGGCGGTGTTTTATCTTCCATAAATTCTGCAAATAGACGGTATCCATCTGTTCCCAGACGCTGCAAATTAAAGTAATTTCAATCAGCAAGGTACACAGGACTGAAGTAAAATCAGTCGAACACTATAGTCAAACCAAACAGACAGATAGCCTCAATCTCCAAAGCCGAATGATACCAATACCATAGAGCCAAACCAAATTAAAGTTAACTCAACTCAACTAGGAAAGCTATAAAATATTCAAAAGCAACATTGTGATAGAACACATCCAGTAGGAAACCACTGCCATCTACCTTGAATTAAAGGAGGAGATATCACTATAACAGGGCAAATAAGATTATTACCTCTGCCCATCTGGATTCAGAAGAATGGAATAAATTTGGTTCCACATATTCACCATCAGTCCTCACAGTTGCCTGTTTACTACCCATTACTTTGGTCTGCGCCCACTTTGGAAGCCTTGATATACTGAATTGAAATGCTGAAGGTTCTCTTAATGCCGAATTTTGAGGCATATCTAAAACTTCTGTGTGAATATTAGGATCAATGTCAGCAGACTCAGCCTTAATCTGTACACCAAGGTCTCTGGAAGGCTGACTACAAAGCACATATTGGCCTGAACCATCCTCTGATTGTGCTCTCAAGAAGCTTGAATTGGTAGAGTAAAATCCAGCACGCAATGCATATTTCTTTCGCATTGTTTTAGAAAGAACGGTAGGCAGCTTCCAGACAAAAATGCAGCTATCTCCGCTTACCTATATTCAGTGTTGTTTATTCAAGTCGCTCAGATTGTAATATTCTACTAAAGCAGATTTACAGTGAGGAAAACGATACACAAGGATGAGTTATTTATATTCTTGCAT
>JASDQU010948830.1:6258-26518 GCA_032191745.1 Picea mariana
TTTTTAATGTAAATTAAAAAAAAAAAAATTGCAAATAAATTTTCAAGTGACCATTTCGGGTCCAATTTAGGGTTGTTTATTTGAGTAGGGATTTGTTGTCAATGTCACAATTTCAATTAGGTCGTAAAGAGCTATGATTTTCACATTTAGAAAAAAACATTTTGTTTTACATAACATCACTTTTTGATATAAGTGTTGATTTTAAGGTTTTTATGAGCAACTATATGAGTTTTGAAGGCCGTGCTTAAAAAATGTTGTAATTTTAACGCCGTTAAAAAAAATGGTGCTATTGGTAGCACCACTTTTTGATTTGGGGGTTTATTTTCATGTTTTTTTATGCAAAATTATGGGTTTTAAGGGCTAGAGTTCTCGTTTTGAGGTCACAGTTCTCATTAAACGATCATTTTTTAACAAAAACAAAGTTACCGACTTAACGAGAACTCTAGATTCACTATAGGGTTACCAGTACGGTTATTTTCCACTCCGGTGATCACAAATGCACATGGTGCTTCGAATGCAAGCCTTCCATCTCAAGAACATCAACCTCATGTTGACCCTTCACCTTCTTCACCTGTCAAGCCTTCATCCCTTTCTTCTTCCTCGCCTGGTGAAATCTTTGAAGCTAGTAACCAGGTGAATAAGAAGATGAAGAAAACTAAACAAGGAGCCAATCTTCCAACCACTGCAGTTCATGTTGGAGGCAATCAACCAGTTACTTTTAATCAAGTTGGGAGTGTTGATGATATTGACAAGCCTATTTAGACAACTCGCAAGCCCAAATTCCCTTGCAGGATTTGTAAGGGTGACCACCTTCTTAGGGATTTCACTGGTCTTCCTAAGATCTTAGAAGTGTGTTCTACAAGTTCTCAACAACCCGTGTCGCCAACTACCTCAAGTCGTGTTGTGTTGGTGACAACCCATTAACTAGTGATAGTAAAGTTGGAAGTAATAAAGGTAAAGTGAAGTTTAATTGTAGGTTATGTGAAGGAAGTCATCAAAATTACCTTTGCCCTCATATGGATGAGGCTTCATGTTTGTTGGAAGCGATTGTTTTTTCCCAGCAACAACTTCCAACTGGTTATCGTAATCTTTCTATCGACCAACCATTGGTTGATAGATTGGTCGATCTGGTTAATAAAGTGGTTGATTTGATTCAGTCATTGGTCAATCTCACTCTTCCCTTGGAGAATGAATTTCAAGTGGTCAACTTAGTTCCATTATCGGTCGTCAATCCCACTCTTTCCCCCTTAGAGAGTGAAGTTCAAGTGGTTGACCTGATTCCACCATCGATTGATCCCACTCTTCCATTGAAGAGTGAAGTAGATACTGCTTAGGTTTTTCTTGTCATTTCAGATTCCTCCAGACAAGGGGGTATTTCACCCATTTCCACGGAACCCCCTCCAAGTACAGAGGTCATTTCCTTTGATTGGAATGGACTGACGGTACCTCGCCTTCCTTCCTACTTTCCTTTCCAAATCATTGCGTAAATTTTCAATATAAACATATGTCACTCTATTATAGATGAAGGCACTTCTATTATCTTTTTATCCTCAAATGCTTGGAAAGCTCTAGGTTCCCCTCAACTTGTGCCTGGTACTCATAATATGTTGGCTTTTAACAGAAGAGCCAGTGAATCTTAAGGATCCTTCCTCAGTTACTTGTCACCTTAGGAGGGAAAATTGTCTATATTGACGTGATGGTAGTCCAAGGCCCCTTGGATTTTAATTTTCTTTTCGAGCGGAACTATGTTTATGCTATGAAATATGTTGTGTCCACACTCTTTCAAGTGATGTATTTCCCTCATAATGGAAACATCATGACCATTGACCAACTTTCATTCATTGGCCCTCGTATGATCGCCAACCATCTGACTTCCCTGAACATTCTTTTTATGCAATTAGTATCTACCCCGCCATAGGTTAATTATGTGGAAACATGTCCCATGCTTTCAACTCCCGATGAAAAGGAGCCTCTCACAATATGCTCATATTCTTTATGTTTAAATTCAATAGTTGACATGGTGACTCCCTCGTTAGGGACCTTGGAGTTTATTCTCCCCCTATTGATCTGGGTGAGTCCCTTACCATGTATTCCTTCCAGAGTGTTTTTCTTCCATCTGATGAAGACCTCTTGGAAGCCATGGTAGAGAGCCATGAGCACAGTTTATTTTTTGATTTCAAGCTCGTTAAAAAATGAAACCGACCATGAGCACGGTTTATTTTCTAGTTTGAAGATTGTTAAAAAATGAAACCAACCCTGAGCACAATTTATTTTCTGGTTTCAATCTCATTAAAAAATGAAACCAACCACGAGCATAGTTCCCGTTTCTATGTCAAGCTCGTTAAAAAATGAAATAGGTACCCACAAGCATAATTTTTCTCTGCTTCAAGCTTGTTTAAAAATGAAACCTACCCCAAGCATAGTTTTTCTATGTTTCAAGATTGTGTAAAAATGAAACCAACTACTAGCAAAGTTCTCATTTTTGTGTTAATCTCGTTAAAAAATGAATCAAAGGTCTACGAGCATAGTTCATTTTCCTGTGTCAAGCTCGTTAAAAAATGAAACAGATCCCCCTTCGATTGAGTCAAGTCTTTCACCAGATCTCATAAATGTTGAGTCGAGTCTTTCACTAGATTTCGTAAACATCGAGTCGAGTCTTTTGCTAGATCTCGTAAATGTTGAGTCAAATCTTTCACTAGACTCGTAACTGAACCTTCATTTCATCTGCCTATGTCAGTTGACCCTCTTTCTCCCTCCCTCTTCGGTGAACATTTACCTATTAGTAACCATGAGTCTATTTGAGTACGAAAATTGAGAAGAGTAGGTAGATGAAACAAAGCTTGGGGGGCATGTCTCTAGCCTCTGGACACCATGCTAGAGTTGAGCCGCTAGCTTTTCTTGTTGGGGGAAAAGTACCAACCTCTGGAGATTACATTAGTAAGAAACTCGTTGATGGGTATTGCCCAAGCACAGTTTATTTTTGGTTTCAAGCTCGTGTAAAAATGAAACCAATGCCGAGATCAATCTTTGTTCTTTCTCATGCTCGTAAATACATGAGAATAGGTTACCGAGTATACTTTTATCACAGTTTTGGACCCGTAAAAACTATATGAAAAATGAACTCTTTGGAGTCTCCTTTAATCTCTTTTCAGACTCCCTAAACATGAAAAGATTGTTGAGCAAGCTTGTCTCCTTTCACGCTCGTTAAAGGATTTGAAAGAGTGTATTTTGAGTGGTAGTTTACCCCTTTTTCGACCTCGTAAGAATAATTACAAAAAATGAATACTCTAGTCCCTTTGATTAGAAAAGTTCTCTCTCATATCATTTTATACTTTTTTGGGCCTGAGAGACTAAAAATTACGAGAAAGTCAACTTTGGAGTTCCTTTTAAGTTCTTTTCAAACTCCCTAAACATAAAAAACCACCAAGTTTACCTTCTCTAGACTCGTAATATTATTCAATGAAGGACCCATCTGTAACACCCTAAAGTCGAGCCCCTGCAGAATTGTAATTATGTTTATAGGTTGGTGAGCTGAGTGGTTATAAGCTGAGAGACTTATGTGTTTATTAGGATGGTGAGCCAGATGCTAAGGCCAATGAGCCTCATTTTGTATATGTAAATACTCGCATCATTAATAAAATTACACTGTTGTGTGTAGACCGACCATGAAGAAGAGTTATGGGGGACTAAGCTCCACTAGGTAGGGTATGGGAGGGGGCTAAGTGTCTAGGCCTAGGGGCTAAGCTAGAGGGCTTACCTCTAAGGGAATAATATTTTATTATTATTTCCCAAAGGCTATGGTTGACATAAGCCGTGTTGTCCTAAGTTCCTGGGAAAAAGGGAACGAGTGCTAAGTGGAACTCATGCGGCTTTAGGAAGACATGTGTCAACCTGGGCGCATGCACTTTATAGCGAGGAAAGCCAACTTGTTGGGGGTTTGCTTCCCACTCTAGCGTTGTTTCCATCCTTTCATCTGGACGAGTTTCGAGTTTCCTCACGACCCTTACGATTCTTTGAAAGTCTGTCACCTTCCCGATTGACCAGGGATTCACGCATTGAACCTGTTCTCCATCATCATCGCCTATGTATCTAGTACGCACCTTTGGAATCATGCAGTCGTACTTGAGTTATCCCAAGTGTCTCCTGTGAAGCCTGACGTAATTGTATTCGCCTGAGCCGTGTTGTGTCTTAGCGTTTGGTTGTTGCCATTTTTGATGTCCATACCCGTTTTCTGTTGTTGTCGTCACCCGTGTGTAGCTGACTGTTGTTTCTTGTTGCTTAGAAGCTGAATTGAAGAAGCAGGTTGTCAGACATGTGAGAAACTCTCCTAGGTGAGAGAGTTTGTTGGGAAGTGAGTTCTCCTGGAAGGAAGTCCCGTAGAAGTTACAGTACTCTGAGACTTCTGGTCCAGCCTGTTGTTGAAGCCCAAGGTAAAGGAGGTGTAGTAGCATATGGACTTGTATTAGTGAAGGTGTACCCTCCTGGGGTGGAGCAGGCATGTGGGGAATGAGGGTCTGTGTGTTGTGGGCGTAAGAAGCTCCTGGGATAAAAGATCCGTCCTATTGTTCTGTGCAACTTCCTTGTTTTCCTTGCCAAGCCTATAGTTCCCTTTCCCGGTGGAGTTTAGTCCCAGCTCGGGGGTGACCCACTACTAAGCGTGATGAGCAGTGTGGTCTAAGGCTGGGAGGTTTGTGGAAGGTCTACACGCAGTTAGTGGTCATCTATTAAAAGATAAGTACCAATTTTGTGTTCGTTGTATGTTGTGTATTTGTATTTGCAATATAATTAATGAGTAATGCATGTATATATATATGTTGCATGTATGTGTTAAATGTTGCTTCCGCGTGAACATGTGTATGAGTAGAGTATTGACATTTGTTTAATTGCATTAGATATATATATATGTATAAGTGTGAATACCATATGTTATCTCTATCTTCCAGTTAATTTTTATATGTGATTATATCTGCAAAGTTACTCGGTGGCATGGCCTGGCCTGTTGTTTAAGGCCGAGAATGTCACATAAATGGTATCAGAGCAGTAAAGGCAAGGTTAAGGTTGTTTGGGTAGTGTTAATCAGCAGGGGTTGGTGGCTGGGGACATTACAAATTGGTATCAGAGCCAAGGTTCAAGCACTGAGCCTGGATGGGTTGGATAAGTGGTCATTAGAACCAAGGTTTCAGAGATAAATTGTGCCAAGAGGTTACCTTGGTCGTGTTATGAAGATCAGGGGGTTTAGCGGTATGTAAAACCACACCTGTTGGATCAGGAAAAAAGAGCATGAGAGTTAACCTCCAAGTCCTTTGGACTTCGTGGCTTCGACGAAGTTCTGGGTTGTAGAGAGGAAGAGGCCGAACGCTCGAAGTTCGAAGTCCCCGAAGTGGATCTACACCATAGATCGAAGGAGAAGAAATCGACCATTGGATTGGGCCAAAGTTGGACCAGAACCGTTGGATCAAGCCAAGGGTGGAAGTTACGGCGTTGTATGAAGGACAAAGAACTCCTGAAGCTCTGAAGTCCAGAGTAATATGGACCATCCGTCAAAAGGGACTCGTGTCAGCAGATTGGCTTGTTCGGGATTTCGACATTCGAGAGAATTAGTGTGTGTTGAGGCAAGAACTCCCAAATCCCGAAGCTCCGAAGCCCCGAAGAGCCAAAGTAGTGATTCATGATGACATCACCTGGAAGTGACGTGGACCTCTCCTATACCTTCCACATGCCCCCGCCTGGAATGTTGACAATTGTACTATGTGGGCCCTGAGGTTGCATAACATAGATAAAGGTCAGTGAGCCCACACTCACGTTGATCATGATACATCAAGATCGATGACCAAGAGGCATTGTAGAGACCCAAATTGCACGGGAGTTAATTTTCTAGGGCGGTCCCGCAATCCAAACCACAGTTTTACCAGGGGGTTATGTGTCAGCGTTAAAAGAATTGTGGGACGAAAGGAGGGTAACTCCAAACCGTGGATGCATGCCCCCGCAATTTGAAAGGCGTTAAGTGATGTAATGTCCCCCACCTCTTGATGAATAGGTTTGGAGAGACTCAATAGTCTATTCATCCCCACTAGACTATAGTCTCATGCTGCATGGGGATAAGTCAGTTAAACTCAATGTTATAATTTGAAGTTGACTTGAAAAGGTAAAAAGTAACTCACTGGAGGATTAGAGCGCTTGAGGTTGAGTTAGGATTTGAACCTAAGGGTTAACTTAACTCAACAGAGGAATAGAAAGAGGTATAAAGGAAATCCCAGGGCGCACCTCTCAAGCATCTTGGATTATTATGCATTTTGCTATTGGGCTCTTGAGCACACAGTTTTCAGGGTTTTGAGAATACAAACCCTAGAGAACAACTCGATGGTGAAAGATTCCACCCATCTTGTTCCAAGCTTGGTCTCGGGGATGCAATACTCCTCCCACACAATTCTACAACATTCACAGGTACCATCATTTATCCAGGAGAGCAGTAGGTCGTACCCTTGAGGGTTTCCACCAAGGAGGCGTATCATTCTTTGGAGAGAAGTTCAATCCACGAGCTTGACAAGGCCTTTGGACATTCTAGCACCTGGGTTCTTCTTGCAGGGCCTCAATGATCAGATCTAGTGTATTTTGAGAGGGCTACTCTTGTAGATTGATTTTCTAGAGCATTGGAACATTTTGGAGAGAAGGAGGGTGATATTGTGATTGAGTTCTACTCAGTTTGGAGGGGTTATACTCCAGATCTGATCCGGAGACTTCACCCAGTGACTTGTAGTGTCTTGATCTATCTTTCTAGGGAGTTTCAAGGCATTTGGAGGCCTCTTTCACCAGGGTCGAAATATTGAGCTTGACAATATTTAGGAGGGCGCAGTCTTGATTGAGGATCCAGCAGTTTGGAGGGCTAGATATTGGCATCTAAGCTTGAGACTTCAGGGAGGGCTTCTACCTACCCCGATATATCATTCTATGGATTTTGATGTTATTTGGATACTTCCTTTAGTTGGGCCTAAATTTTAGGTCTTCTCAGTTTCTAAGGAGTATGTGCCATCAGCCAGGGGGGTTTGGACTTTACCCTGGTTCTTCTATATTGATCTTCATTCTGTATTCAACCTTCGGAGGCTTGTATCTTCTTGTCGGGAGAACTTTTTAGCAGCTCATATCTTATCTTCTGGAGGTATATGATGTTATTACAGATCTGCATCCTCTTTGTATCAATTTCTTGCTTATCATATTAATAAAGGTCATATCTATGTTGTTTGGTTCCATATCTTGTGTACTGGTCTATCTTGTATCTCCATTAATTATATCTTCAAATCTATGCTTGATAACTGAATATAAACCCTAAGACCAGACTTAAGAAGACAACCTAAAATCAAACACACAAACATAAGATAATCAGTGGTCAATTAGTATTCCAAGCGAAAAAATTGGCTTGGGAACATTACAGTGGTATCAGAGCTCTGATCCTCCCATCCTGTGAGGATTAGTGCATGTAGAAATTTAGTGGCATTTATATGGGTAGAAGAAGGAATAGACAGGTGAGGCAGAGGATGAAATGGAAGGATTAGGGAGGACAATGAGCCACAGACGATAGCAGGGGTTGCTAGGGACTTGCAATATTCCATAGAAGTATCACAGAGTGACTTGGTTCATCACCTGCAGGAGAGCCAGGAGGAAACACGTAGGGGACAGGTCGAAATATCATAGACCTTGAGAAAGGTAAGTGACAACCAAGAGATGATATCATAGATGTTGATGCAGATGACTCATGGAGGTAAGGGTCCATAAACTTATGCCAACAAAGAGGCGAGTGGTTCTCAGGGAGGGAATAAGAATCAATAGGAACATATTCCCCATTATCATACGGAGGGAAAGAGTCATGGAGGAGGTGCACCATAGGGACAGACACACAGCAGGGCCACCCATAGACCCTATCTTCCTTCGTTCTTGGATGAGCAACCACAACCAAGCTACCAAGACGAATTTGATGACAACTTGGATTAGTATGTCATGGAATATAACTCACTGAGCATACTAGTCCAAAGACAAATCACCTTGGATCAATATTGAGGACTTAAATTCAAAGGGAAAACTTAGAGGTCATACCATAAGAAAGACTATGAGTTAGAGCGCAGGGCAGGGAAGATGGAGATTCCCTATTTTGATGGTTCGACCAAGATGACTACACAGGTGTGGGTGAAAAAACTTGATACTTGCGTGCATCTTAACCCCATGAGAGAGATGGATGCCATCAAGTTTGCCACCATGTACTTGGAGGGAAAAGCTCATGACTGGTGGTACCATGGGTTGACTACACTTGGCCACAATTAGATAGTGGATTACAGAGAGTTCACATAGAGGATTATTGACAGGTTTGACCAGGGGGATCCAAAGCTACATTTCAGGGAACTTACCCAACTCAAGCAGACAAGATCACCAAAGATATATATTGAGGAGTTTCATAGGTTAGCAGTCATGGTGAAGGATGCATCCTAGTCAAAGCTCATGATTATTTTCACAGAAGGGTTCATGGAACCCTTAAAGGGTTGGGTCAAGGCTTTCAAGCCTACCAACTTACAGGATTCCATATGGAGGACTAGAGATATAGGCCCAACAACAAAGTATAAATTTATCCCTAGACCACCTCTAAACATTGGGGGAAGAGACCAAATACCTCCCATGAATCAAGGAGGAAGGGACCCAAGGGGGTTCAGCATGGGAAGAGGTAGGATGGATGAGAAAACTAGAAGAGAACTGGGAAGAAATCAACTATGCTACACCTGCAAAGAACCTTGGGATCCATCCCACAAGTGTATGGGTCGTGGAAAGGCTCATTACATTGAGGTCACCTATGATAATGAGGAGGATGAGGATTTTGGCCACATCCATAACATAGAATCAGACACCACTGAAACAAAAGAAGAGGAGGCTATAGGTCACGACAGTGCAACAGAGGAGAAGGCTACATTGGCATCCATTAGTGGGGTACCCAAGTATAACACCTTCCGGATGAGAGGGGTATTGCAGGGGAAAAAAGTTTTCAGTCTCATTGATGGGGGTGCTTCTCACAACTTCATTGACTCAGCACTACTATAGAGGAGGCACATACCCACAGTTGAATTTGAGAGATTCAAGGTGGAGGTTGCAAGAGGAAGCACCATGCCTTGTAACAGGTATATTCCAGGGATGAAGCTTACACTGGGTAGGCATGACTTAGCACAAGACTTTTATGTGATGGACCTCCCTGATACAAACATCATCCTTGGAGTTCAGTGGCTTGGTATGTTAGGACTTGTCACCACCAACTACAAGACTATGGAGATGTCTTTCACAGAGGAGAGTGGGAGAAAGGTAGTTCTCAGGGGCATGTCCGGAAACACAGCCAGAGTAGTTACAACAAAGTGTATGGAGGCCATTTTCAAAAGAGAGGAGATTGTATATGCTGCTGAGTGTAATATTTTAGCACGTGTGGACAAGAAAGGAAAGGTTCACTATGCACCAGAGATTTAGAGGATCATTGACAAACACAGTAAGGTGTTTGGACCCATTCCACTAGGAGTGCCACCAGATAGGGGGTTTGAGCATATCATAGAGCTAGAAGAGGGGTCAAAACCAGTCATCACCACCCCCTACAGAAACCCAAAGAAGTACAAAGATGATATAGAGAAGGCCATCAAAGAATTGTTAGACATGGGTCACATTAGACCAAGTTCCAGTCCTTTTGCATCTTCAGTGGTACTAGTCAAGAAGAAGGATGGAACCATGCGCATGTGCATTGATTTCAGGGCATTAAACAAGAAGACTATTAAGAACAGGTATCCCATTCCAAGGATTGATGAGCTCCATGGGGCTATTTACTTCACCAAGATCGACCTGCACTCTAGCTATCATCAGATCAAAATGAGGGAGCAGGATATCCCCAAAATTTCCTTCAGGTGTCACTACGATCACTATGAATTCCTAGTGATGTCGTTTGGGTTGACCAATGTGCCAACCACATTTCAGTCATGCATGAATCATGTCTTCAAAAAGCAGTTGAGGAAGCACCTTCTTGTGCTTTTTGATGACTTGTTGATCTATAGTAAGACTTGGGAGGAGCATATTCAACATATGGATCAGATTTTAACCATCATGGAGGACCAATCCTTGTATGCCAAGGATTCCAAATGTGAATTTGGGATGACATAGGTCCTCTACTTAGGGCACATTATTGGAGTAAAGGGGGTACAGTTACACCAAGATAATATCCAAGTGATACTTGATTGGCCCACACCTAAGACTCTTACAGAATTGAGAGGGTTTTTTGGCATTTGCAGTTATTACAAGAGGTTCGTCAAGGGGTTCTCACAACTTTGTGCACCCTTGACCAATTTGACCAAGAAAGGGGCTTTCAGATGGAGTGAAGATGCACAGACTACATTTGACAAGATGAAAAAGGTAATGAGCACATGCCCAGTTCTAGACTTGCCATATTTCGACCAACCCTTCACATTGGAGTGTGATGCATCTAGAGAGGGAATTGGAGCCATATTGATGCAGAATAGGCATCCCCTTGCCTATGAGAGCCAAAATTTGAGGGGCCCTGAGCTTCTTTACACTATCTACAATAAATAAATGTTGGTCATCATGCACGCCTTGGTCAAATTCAGACAATATTTGGTAGGGGCAAGATTTGTAGTGAGATCATATCACAACAGCCTTAAGTACTTCTTGGAACAGAAGGACTTGAATGAGAGACAACAGAAGTGGGTTAGCAAGATACAGGCCTATCATTTTGACATTGAATTTGTCAAGGGGAAGATAACGTAGTTGCAGATGCCTTATCTAGAAGGCCATCAATTTATGCTATGACCGATATCTCAGTTGACTGGAAGGCCCACCTCTTGGTAGAATACTCCAAAAACTAGTTAGCCTGTTAGTTGATGGATGGATAGATACAGGATGACAATTTCATAGTCATAGATGACATCATCTACTACAAGGGCCAAATCTTCTTGGTTCTTGAGTCAACCTTCAAGACCAAGATTCTACAGGCATGTCATGATTCACAGATGGCAAGGCACCAAGGCATTGTCAAAACCTACAGATAGGTACATGAAAGGTTTTCATGGAAGGGTCTCAAGGAAGATGTAGTGCGCCACATCAAAGAGTGCACTACTTTCCAGGAAAACAAGGATGAGCATACCCATCCAACAGGACTGTTACAACCTTTACCCATTCCAGAGCATAAATGGGAAATCATCTCCATGGACTTCATCACGGGATTGCCAAGGGTACAAGGGAAAGACTGTATTTTTGTGGTGGTGGACAGGTTAACTAAGTTTGCACACTTCTTCTCCATTTCCATAGACTTCAGCATAGCACAGGTTGCAGATTTATTCTTCAGGGAGATCTTCAGGCTACACGGGTTGCCCAAGACCATTGTTAGTGATAGGGATAGCCGATTTATGAGCGCTTTTTGGCAGGAGTTATTCAGGTTGGTTGGTACGGATTTAGCCCCTAGCACCAACTACCATCCTTAGACTGATGGGCAAACCGAAATAGTCAACAAGTGGGTGGAAGGATGCCTCATAAATTATGTAGCGGGACAATAAAAGGCATGGGTTAGGTGGCTACATCTGGGGGAATACTGTTGCAACACCACTCATCACAGGTCCATTGGTATGATTCCATTTAGGGCTCTATATAGTTATGACCCTCTCTCCTTTGTAAATATTTCCTTCTGTGATAGCAGATCTCCTATGGTGCAGGATTGGGTGCAGCAGAGTCAGGACATACTCAGGTAATTGAAAGATCATCTGCAAAGGGCACATAATCAACAAAAGGTCCAAGCAGACAAACATAGGGTAGAATGTACATTTGAGGTTGGTGACTTGGTCTACTTAAGGCTCCAACCATACCGACAGGCTTCTATCAAAATAAGCGGAGCAGGAAATCTCCAACCCTAATTTTTTGGACCCTACAGGATCAACAGGAAGGTAGGGGTCGTGGCTTATGAACTTGAGCTTCCACAGGGCAACATGATTCACAACGTCTTCCATGTCTCATGCTTGAAAAGGGCCATTGGCCAACACATCACACCACTTGAGGTGCTGCCACCCTTGGATGAAGAGGGACAGTTGGTACTAATGTCGGAGGAAATAATGGAGGTTTGGGAGAAGAAACTATGGAGGAGAAGCATCAAGGAATACTTAGTCAACTGGAAGGATCTGCCTATTAAGGATGCTACGTGGGAGAGTGAATAGGTGATACAAGAGACAGACTCAGAATTGCTTGTGGACAAGCAATTTCTAGCAGGGGAGACTGTAATGTCCCCCACCTCTTGATGAAGAGGTTTGGAGAGACTCAGTAGTCTAGTCATACCCACTAAAATATAGTCTCATGCAACATGGGGAAAAGTCAGCTAAACCCAATGTTATAATTTGAAGTTGACTTGAAAAGGTCAAAAGTAACTCACTGGAGTATTAGAGCACTTGAGGTTGAATTAGGAGTTGAACCTAAGGGTTAACTTAACTCAACAGAGGAATAGAAAGAGGTATAAAGGAAAGCCTAGGGCGCACCTCTCAAGCATCTTGGATTATTATGCATTTCTCTATTGGGCTCTTGAGCACACAAATTTGAGGGTTTTGAGAATAAAAACCCTAGAGAATAAATCAGTGGTGAAAGATTCCACCCATCTCGTTCCAAGATTGGTCTCAGGGATGCAATACTCCTCCCACACCATTATAAAGCATTCATAGGTACCATAATTCATCCAGGAGAGTAGTAGGTCGTACCCTTGAGGGTTTCCAGCAAGGAGACACATCATTCTTTGGAGAGAAGTTCAATCCACGAGCTTGACAAGGCCTTTGGACATTCTAGCACCTGGGTTCTTCTTGCAAGGCCTCAATCATCAAATCTAGTGTATTTTGAGAGGGCTACTCTTACAGATTGATTTCCTAGAGCATTGGCACGTTTTGGAGAGAAGGAGGGTGATATTGTGATTCAGATCTACTTAGTTTGGAGAGGTTATACTCCAGATCTGATCTGGATACTTCACCTAGTGACTTGTAGTGTCCCAATCTATCTTTCTAGGGAGTTTCAAGGCATTTAGAGGCCTCTTTCATCAAGGCCGAAATATTGAGCTTGACAGTATTCAGGAAGGTGCAGTCTTGATTGAGGATTCAACAGTTTGGAGGGGTAGATCTTAGCATCTAAGCTTGAGACTTCAGGGAGGGCTTCTACCTGCCTCGATCTATCATTGTGTGGAGTTTGATGCTATTTGGAGGCTTCCTCCAACTGGGCCGAAACTTTGGGTCTTCTCAGCTTCTCAGGAGGACGTGCCATTAGCCAGAGGGGTTTGGACTTCACCTTGGTTCTTCTATATTGATCTTCATTCTGTATTCAGCCTTCAGAGGCTTCTATCTTCTTGTCGGGAGCATTTTGTAGCAGCTCATATCTTATCTTCTAGATCTATCTGATGTTATTCCAGATTTGCATCCTCTTTGTATCAGGTTCTTTCTTATCATATTAATAAAGGTCAGATCTATGTTGTTTGGTTGCATATCTTGTGTACTGGTCATATCTTGTATCTCCATTAATTATATCTTCAGATCTATGCTTGATAACTGAATATAAACCCTAAGGCCGAACATAAGAAGACAACCTGCAAACAAACACACAAACACAAGATAATGAGTGGTCAATTAGTGTTCCGAGAGAAAAATTTGGCTTGGGAACATTACAAGTGATGTGACTATTCGGTATCTTAGTTCCAGTACGGAAACCATGGGTCTAGTGGATGCATGGCACCAGTTGTGAAGTCCAGAGACTTGACACTCCAGAAGAATGGTTCATAAGGGAACGAAAGGAAGAACTTTCAAAAGTTTCATAACACTGAGGTGACGAGATGTAATGACATCACCAAAGGTGACATGGAAGTGTTTGAATATTAACGGTTCATGGTGTTGGGGATGTGCGGATGTGAAATCCTCCGAAGTCCCAGAGCTCAGATGCATGAGGTTCCATAGTGAGTGCCAGTCATGGGATGCTAGGTAGTCATCGACTGTTGATCCACCCTACTTCGCGAGTTCATCAATTTGGAACTCCGAGAGATTTGTTGTGATGTGCTTTGAAAACTTCTGAAGCCGGAGGCCTGAAGTCCAGAATAAGTGCCTATCGACCTAGTGCTTGGCCACAACCTGTAGTCGCATGAGTTGGGGGCTAAGAGAAAGGGGCTAGTGCTCGAAAATTATTGCAGAACAGAGCAGAGCTCAAAAAGAAAAGATCCACAGGGATTCTTGATTGATCGAGAACCGCATAATGAAATCTGAAAGTTTTCTTTGAATCAGATTGGTTTATGAATACTATGGAATTTGTTAAGGACTGATGGCCTGACAAATTTTGGTTGACTGCACATTGTGTTTGTAGAGTTAACGATTGTTAGAACCAAACCGAATTGTTCCACGGTGCACCAAAATGGAGGAGACACATAATTCTTTCAGTTCAGAGAATGAAGCTAAAGGAATGGATGTCCATTTGGGAGTTGAAGGATCAAACTCCAATGGGCATGGAGAAGAGATAAATAAGGAGGGAAACATGATGAAAATCATTGAAAAGTTGCAGAAAGATGTCCAGACTCACAGAGAAGATAACAAAAAGCTCATAAAATCCAGGGAGCAACATGGAGAATTCAACATAAAGCTGATGCGGAGCCTGGAAAGAATCGAAAATAAGTTGGATAGGGAGAGTGGCTCAAGCAAACAGGGAGTCACAGGACCCCTGAGAAGAAAGGAAGATCAAGAAGCATTAGCAGGCATCACCATCACTCCCCGAAACATTCCAATAAGAGAGCACATAGCAGTTCAAGTCCATCTCCTACTAGAAAGCATGGGAAATCGGAAGTGGATGAATTGAAGGGTGAAATGAATAAAATTAAGACTCTTATTTTTTACGGAGGACACAAGAAATATGAATATGTTGAGACATGGTTGTTGGGCATGAGGAAATATTTCCAACTACATAACTATTCTTCTCATGCAAAGGGAAGAATTTCCATTCACCAACTTAAAGGAAAGGAATCCATATGGTGGGATCAACTTGTGCAAGTACAAAACATCGGAGAGAAGAATGTTACATGGAGGGAATTCAAGAGACATTTTGAAAAGAAGTAATTAACTAAGAGGTATTATGACAAGAAAATGAAAGAGTTCTTTGAACTCAAGCTAGGAAGTATGTCCATTGATGAGTATGAAAGAATATTCTTGGAGTTGTTGAAATATGTCCCCTTCATCAAGGATGAGACAGTTAAGATTCAAAGGTATCTGAGTGAGATGCCATCTTCCATCAATGACAAGATCCAGTATGATGACCCGAAAACTATGGAAGAAACTATAAGGAGACCAAAATTCTTATATGATCAACAAAAGAAAAACCTACTTTCTAAAAAGCTTGGGAAGACAAGAAGAAGTTTAAGAGGGAGCAGAGGTAGAAGGGAAACAAACCACCATTTTTCAAGAATAGACCTCAAGGACAACCAGGTTTTAGAGAGCCCAGGAAATCTAAAGTAGGTGGCCAAATGCCAAGACAACCACCTATGGAATGTTGGGGTTGTAAAGGAAATCATAGGTACAGAGATTGCCCCCACATAAATGACAAAGTGAGAGTTGTCCACAATGTTCAACAGGCAGAAACAACGAAGGACATGGAAAGAAGTGTACCAAGGATCTACGCAGCCCTGGACAACAAGCAAGAAGAATATTAGTCACATATGATTGAAGTGGAAGGTATGATCAACAACCAAACCATTACTATTTCAATTGATTCAGGAGCTAGTCATAGTTATATAGATCCTAGAATGGTGGAAAGTTTTCATTTGCCAAGAAGCAAGCATGGAAAATCTTGGTTAGTGCAGCTGGCTACAGGAGCCAAGAGAAAGGAAGTTGAGTTAGTTAAGTCATGTCCAGTGGACATGAATGGACTGAGCACAAGGGTTGAATTGAACATCTTACCTTTAGGTTCCTATGACTGTCTAATTGGGATAGATTGGTTGGACCAACACCATGCCATCTTAGACTGTTGTAACAAGGCATTCACTTGCCTGGATGAGGAAGGAAACCCAAGGAGAGTGCAGGGAATCCCAAGGGCAATTAATGTTAGAGAAATCTCATCAATGCAGCTGAAGAAGTGTTACAGGAAGGGCTGCCAAATATTTGCAGCTCATATGGAAGAAGCACTTAAGGATAAGGTGTCAAATATTGAAGACTATGCAGTATTAAAAGATTTTGAAGATGTATTCCAGGAGGTACCTGGACTACCCCCGAAGAGAGATATTGATTTCTCTATAAACCTGATGCTTGGAGCAGCTCCAGTGTCAAAAACTCCTTACATAATGAGTACACCAGAGCTAAAAGAAATGCAATTACAGCTTGAAGAACGTATGAAGAAGGGGTATATACGCCCAAGTTTGTCACCTTGGGGTGCCCCAGTCCTATTCGTGAAGAAGAAAGATGGGACATTGAGATTGTGCATCGATTTCAGATAGTTGAACAAAGTGACTATTAAGAACAAGTATCCTTTGCCAAGGATCGATGATCTCTTGATCAGTTGAAGGATGCCAAGATATTTTCAAAAATAGATCTCAGGTCAGGGTACCACCAGGTAAGGATAAAAGATGAAGACATCAACAAGACCACCTTCAGAACAAGGTATGGTCATTATGAATTCACAGTGCTGCCATTTGGGTTATCAAATGCACCCGTTGTTTTCATGTGCCTAATGAATGGTGTATTCAAAGAATATCTAGACAAGTTTGTCATAGTCTTTTTGGATGACATCCTGGTGTATTCCAAGTCGAAGGAAGAGAATGAACATCATCTAAGGATGGTGTTGTAGGTGCTAAGAGAGCACCAACTGTATGCCAAATTGAGCAAGTTCTAATTTTATCAAAAGTAGATCCATAATTTGGGACATATCATTTCAAAGGATGGGATAGTCGTGGATCCTGAGAAGATAGAATACATCAGAAAATGGTCAGTGATGAAGAATGTGACAGAAGTAAGATCCTTTATGGGTCTAGCTGTCTATTATAGAAGGTTCATTGCAAGGTTCTCAAGGATAGCTCACCCCATCACTTCTTTGCAAAGGAAGGAGGAAAAATTTCAATGGACAGAAGAATGTGAGAGAATCTTCCAGCAATTGAAGCAACTGTTAACCAGTGCTCCAATCTTGAGTATTGCAGATTCGAATGAAGATTTTGTAGTGTGTACAGATGCATGAAAAGAAGGACTCGGAGGAGTCCTCAGTCATAATGGGTTTGTGGTATGTTATGAATCCAGAAAGCTGGAGGATCATGAAAAGAACTATGCAACTCATGATTTGGAATTGGCAGCCATAGTGCACGCCCTGAAGAAATGGAGGCACTACCTCAAGGGAAGGAGTTTTGAACTGAGGATAGACCATAACAGTCTAAAGTATTTGTTTGATCAACCAACCTTGAATGCTAGACAAAGTAGATGGTTGGAATTCCTTTATGAGTATGACTTTGATATCAAGCATATCAAAGGAAAGGAGAACAAAGTGGTTGATGCACTCAGCATAAGAGTGCATGAACTACATGCTACGACCATTAGCATGTATCAAACTGATATTAAAGGCAGAATTTCTAAAGCTGCAAATGCAGATTTGCAGTACATGGAATTGGTGGAAAAGCTACAACAAGGTAAGATGCTATAGAAAGTGGAAGATTATAAATTGGAAGTTGATGGAACACTCTTGTACAAAAACAAAATTTATGTACCTAATTCCTAGGAGTTGAGAATTATGATCTTGAAAGAAATGCATAATGTGCCTTATGCTGGACACCCTGGATATTAGAAAACAGTGGTGACAGTCAAGAGCCATTACTTTTGGCCAGGCATGAAGAAGGAAATTGCAAAGTACATAGCTAAATGCTTAGAATGTCAAAGGGTCAAGGCTGAGCATAGGCACCCAACTGGGTTGCTACAACCATTTCCTATTACTGAGTGGAAGTGGGAAGTGGTGACAATGGATTTCATCACAGGATTGCCCAGAACCGACAAGCAACATGATTCCATCATGATGTTGGTGGATAAGCTTACGAACGCTGCCCATTTTATTCCATTGAAAACTACTCACAAGGAAATTAATGTTGTTGATATCTATATGAAGGAAGTAACACGATTGCATGGTATTCCCAAGACAATTGTGTCTGACAAAGACCCGAAAGTCACCTCAAAGTTTTGGAAAGGGTTATTCAAAGGGTTCAAAATGAATCTGAACTTAAACACAACCTATCATCCTGAGTTTGATGGGAAAACAGAAAGGGTGAACCAAGTGATAGAGGACATGCTAAGGATGTATGTGATGGACAAACCATATAAATGGGAAGACTACCTACACTTGGTAGAATTTGCCTACAACAATGGGTATCAAGCATCACTGAAGAAAAGCCCATTTGAAGCACTTTATGGCAGAAAGTGCAACACCCTAGTAAGCTAGGATAACCCAGCTGATAGGGCAGTGGTTGGGCCAGAGTTGCTCAAGGAAATGGAAGAGAAAATGCTGAAGATTAAACAAAATTTGAAGGTTGCCCAAGACAGGCAGAAAAGTTATGCTGATAAGAACATAACCCACGGGGAGTTTAAAGTGGGTGATCATGTTTTCTTGAAAGTGAAAGCTAATAGAAGTTCCATGAAGCTGGGAAAATGTTCCAAGTTGGCAGCCAGATATTGTGGGCCATTTGAAATCCTAGAAAGGATTGGACCAATTGCATATATGCTTGCATTGCCTGCATCCATGATTGTACATAATGTGTTTCATGTTTCATTGCTTAAGAAATATATACCTGGTGTTAATCATGTTATTGATTGGAATGTGAGTCAGGTGGAGAAAGAAGGCATCTTGTAGGTGCATCTAATGCGTATACTGAGCCAGAAAAGCAAGCATCTCCGGAATCAAGCCATAGGGCTTGTAAAATTCCAGTGGACCTAGTACGGTCCCGAGGACGCAACATGGGAGCATGAAGAT
This sequence comes from Picea mariana, assembly GCA_032191745.1. NCBI lineage: Eukaryota > Viridiplantae > Streptophyta > Pinopsida > Pinales > Pinaceae > Picea > Picea mariana. The sequence goes on from JASDQU010948830.1 coordinate 25,267, forward strand.
GCTATGCAGGCGGAGAACTCACATTTTTTTGAAGATTTTGGAAATCTTGTTGTTGTTGTGTAAATAAGTTGCACTGAGGACAATGCAAAAATAAGGGGAGGGGATTGTAACACCCCAAGGTCGAGCCCCTACTGAATTGTAATTATGTTTATAGGTTGGTGAGCAAGTGTTTATAAGTTGAGATACTTATGTGTTTATTAGGGTGGTGAGCCAGATGCTAAGGCCAATGAGCCTGATTTTGTATATGTAAATACTCCCATCATTAATAAAATTACAGTGTTGCATGTAGACCGACCATGAAGAAGAGTTATGGGGGACTAAGCTCCACTAGGTAGGGTATGGGAGGGAGCTAAGTGTCAAGGCCTGGGAGATAATCTAGAGGGATTACCTCTAAGGGAATAATATTTTATTATTATTTCCCAAAGGCTATGGTTGACATAAGTCGTGTTGTCCTAAGTTCCTGGAAAAAAGGGAACGAGTGCTAAGTGGAACTCATGCATCTTCATGAAGAAATGTATCAACTTGGGTGCATGCACTTTATAGCGGGGAAAGCCAGCTCGTTGGGGGTTTGCTTCCCACTCTGGCGTTGTTTCCATCATTGTGTCTGGACCAGTTTCGAGTTTCCTCACGACCCTTACGATTCTCTGGAAGTCTATCACCTTCCGGATTGACCAGGGATTCATGCAATGAACCAGTTCTCCATAATCATCGCCTCTGTATCTAGTACACACCTTTGGAATCCTGCAGTCGTACTTGAGTTATCCCGTGTGTCTTCTGTGAAGCCCGATGAGCCATGCTATGTCTTAGCATTTGGTTGTTGCCATTTTCGGTGTCCATACCCGTTTTCTGTTACTGTCATCACCCGTGTGTAGCTTAATGTTGTTGCTTGTTGCTTAGGAGATGAATTGAAGAAGCAGGTTTTCGGGCCTATGAGCAACTCTCCCAGGTGAGAGAGTTTGCTGGGAAATGAGTTCTCCTGGAAGGGAGTCCCATAACAGCTACAATACTTTAAGACTTCTGGTCCAACCTATTGTTGAAGCCCAAGGTAAGGGAGGTGTAGTAGCCGATGGACTTGTATTAGTGAAGGTGTACCCTCCTGGGGTGGAGCAGGCGTGTCGGGAATGAGGGTATGTGGGTTGTGGGCACAGGAGGCTCCTTGGATAAAAGATCCTTCCTATTATTCTGTGCATCTTCCTTATTGTCCTTGCCAAGCCTAGAATTCCCTTGCCCGGTGGAGTTTAGTCCCATCTCG
>JASDQU010948830.1:50914-68634 GCA_032191745.1 Picea mariana
TTTGATTTCAGATTTCTATCATACTTTTTTGTGCAGGATGAGACATATCCACAGCAGAGGTTTCTGTAACAAATTATTCTCAGAAATCCCAGGCAGGCAGTAGGGTAGTTAGTTAGTCTGAGGTTTAAACTTGTCTCCATCTGATTATTGGTTCAAATCCTGTGGATATTGGTTCAAATCCTGTGGATACATTTGTGACAACTTTAAAGCTGTCAATTCATGAAAAAAATATACAACACCTCAACTCTCTATAGAACTGTCCATTCATGGAAGAAAAAAAACAAAAAACATTCTCTGATAATAACAATTCCCTCAAAAAAAACATTATCTGATAATAACAATTCCTGTCCATTTTCGTTAATAACAATAACATCGTTCAGCTTGTACTTGTCGTTGATTACTTTACTTGCATTTACATTTCTAGTTGTTGAGAATCTATGCCTGCACGATCAAGACCAGTGATGTTTCTAAAGTAATCAAGCTGAATTATTGCTACAGTTGAAGGAAACTGTAGAGGATGATCTACTCTTGGCAAATGAAACTGTAACAGGTTCTCCAGTGCCTTTCTTATATTACGTTACTCTTTCTCGTGCAAGAGGAGAAATCTGTAGCGAAAGCTTTTCATAATAGTTTATTGTCTGATAGTAAGGTGCAATTCCAATTCATTTCTGTTAAACAAAAGTAATAGAGTTGAGTTTGTTACTGTTGATTACTTTACTTGCGTTTCCATTTACAGTTGTTGAATCATTCTGCTTGCATCTTTATTGATCGACTGTCGTTCAATATATGGTTAGTTCGATTCACCAGTATGGTAAAAATGGTTATCTGTGTTTGTTGTTTTACAGTGATTTAATTCGGACTATATTATTTACAAATTGTAATTTAAATGAAGATAGCAGTGTTAAGGAAATCACATATACAGTGATAACACAAAGATTTTACTCTATAAATCCATTTGGATAAACTAGTTACAAATAATCTCTTTATAAATCCATTTGGGAAAACTAGTTACAAATCTCTTTGTTTGGTTTTTTTTTAATTCTTGGACATAGAATTTGTGTATTTTTACTTCTTTACTATTTACTGTGTTGTGTAGAGTGTAATTTTGCTATAAAACATTCTTCTTTTTTTCATGCACATGTTCATACACTTATCTTCATCTTATATACTCATTTCAAGTTCTCAATGTTTCTACTTATTTGCCATTAATTTCCCAAGCTCAGTTTCCAATGCCAACTTGTATGTCCCTTCTTTTCTCTATTATGTCTCTTTATTGCTGCTCTCCATCAATTTCTTTTCCTTCAAAGGTCAAGAGATGATCCTCATAATATGTTGCTAAGATCTATGCATCTACAACTACCAATCTTCCCCAAGATCATAACTATTTCCTCTTAATTTCAATAGAGAATGTTACAGTTTTTTTTCCTTTAGGGTTATTGTCACCCATATGGATGTCACATGGTATTATTCAAGTCATTGAACTTCCTTGTTGGATGCGGGTTACATGTGTCACCACTATGTGTAGCTAAGTCATCTACTAGGTAGGCCAAGAGTGACCTCAACCTTCTTTGTCTTAGAGCTCTTCTTCTCTACCACAATGTGGAGGGTGGAGTTATATTGTAATGCTGAGGGCACAGCTTCATCATAATGTGGAGGGAGGAGTTTTAGCATCTTAGTTACAAGCTATACTACCCTACACTCCATGTCGATACTTATGTGAAGTGTGGTGGATGAACTTGTCTAACTTTGCCTCCTTACTTTGCATCCCCACGCTACATCACCGCTACGCATTCAAGATGCATCCAAACCTCTACGTGTCCAAAGCTCTACATCCTCGCTACTTCGCCCACTTTGCATGCCTTTTGGCATTAGTCTCTTTTAGAGTGTGGAGGAACACCTCCACTCTGCACTCATTCATTCCTCTGCATTCTCGAGACTTCACCTTTGAAATGCTTTGAACTAAGACTTTCATCAAGGCATGCAAAAGGGCTTTGGCTAGATTTATAAAGAAGGTTTAACAAAGGGTTGCAACCACTAAACTTACAACTTAATAACTACACCCAAAACATAAAATCTATGAAAAAACAAATCATTTCCCTATTAATGCTCCATTTAGGATCACACCTTCCCAATGGGAATCTTTTGGTCCCCAAAAATTTATTAGTGGAGAGGATCGAAGCACATAGCCTCTACTTGTTTCTCAAGTCCACCACTCCATAAGATATGAATGTTGCTTGCTTCAAGCATATCTCTATTAGCCTTCTAGTATGCCCTTGTTTTGTTTCTATCGTGCATATTTTGCTTCTTCTCATGTGCTCTTTGATGTGGTAGGCCTTATTGTCCTTGACCGAGCAATATTTGTTTCATTTACAACAGAGGGTTTCATCTCTACCCCACAAACAAAAACTATCGAACATCACTTTGCATGCATCAAGGGGTGCTATATCACATTCTACTTCATTGTCATAATCAACACTAATAGCAAACCAAATTTTACATATTTTGGTGATTCTCATGGAAAATTTCTCTTGTAACCATGCCAACAAAGATGAATATATTAAAGCATAAGTCTCTAAACCAGGCTCATCAACTAAGGTTTTAGAAATCAAATTACATTGAGAACCACTATCAAATAGATCATTTACCTTTTCGTTCTTCACTTGAACTTTGATTTGGAATAGTGTGCTTTTGTATCCACTTGCCCTTATTTGTTGCAATGTGGTGCATACTATGGTTTCATTTGCATCGTAGGTGCTCTCTACCATTGTTTCTTCTATCATGTTAGTTGTCTTTGCTCCTTTCTAGGACTTGTACCATTTAAGATGCAATTCAAGATGAAGTTTTTAACACTTCTCATTTGTGTATCCATCTACATCATAGTGTTTGCAATGCTTATTGGAATCTCCCCTCTATAGGTTGTGGTTGCAATCTTCTTGCCTTTTGTTTTTGGTGGTCTCTTCTTGGCCCTGTTATGTTACCTCTTCTTGAATTCCAACTAGAAGTAAAGAGCTTTCTTGCTTGCCTTATCTATGATTTTCACACTTGCAATGGTAATTGCCTTCAAATATGGTTGAATAGGCTTCCAATATATTTCACTACTACCTAGGGTTTTTCCAAAGAGATATCAAATATGATGGTTTACTTTCAGAATTTAGACATGTGTTCTTGAACACTTTGTCCTTGTTCTTATCATAGGTATTTTCATTTCATAAGGTGTTCCTCTTCAAAGCCTATGGGATATAATTCTGATTTTAGTGATTCTATGAAATTCTCCCATTTACCATGGGCTTCTTGACTAGCTTTAATGTCTCTACATAGCTCTCCCACCATAACAAAGCATATCCAAACATTTTCAAATGGGAAAAACAAATTCTTTGGGTTTATTTTATTTGATACAAACCAAAATAGACCTCTAGCTATTTCAACCATCTATTGAGTTTATCAACATCAACTTGATCATCATATGTTCATACTTCAAGTTTTTCTTCAACCTAGAATGGAATATTTGAAGATGAAGGGAGAGATTTAGTACTACTTGAATCATTAGGTTGTTTGTTGACCCTTGGGTTGTTCCATATATTTTCTTGTGTACTTAGTCCTTGCTACATTATCTCCCTTCATCATTGCTTCTAATAGTTGTGTTACTATCTTGACCTGTACAACAATGCTTTGCTTCAATCTAGTAAACCTTCCTTGAGTTGTTCCTCATTACAAGTTTCATGATTTTTAGTTGTCTGCTTCTTCCAAGACCTTGCAACAATGACTCTCCACTCTCCAAGTATCATTGTGTGACCATACAAGTTGTTCGCCAAGTATTTTCAAATCTGGGCTCTAATATTAATATGATCTATAATTGCTTAACCTATGACCAATTCAATTCAATAGCACATATCTTAATTATTGTTGAGAAAAACATTACTATATCAGTTTTCTATTCTATTTCATATTGATTATGATTATGTATTACTTCTAAATTGTAATTTGTAATAACCTGTCACGGTGTTACTTTCACATATATATTTTTTCCATAAAAAAACATATACAACAAAGCAAGCCATATCTAGAATCATCAAAGCATATGCATGAAGGCATCAAATACATCGGATGAGAGCATGTCGTGGACCATTAAAGAACATCCAATTAAACAACAATGCATAAGTAAATGCTTAAATACAATTACATGTAAAATTTAGCTCACAGAAGTTCAAGGTTAAGTCAACTATGCTCCAACTCCCACAAAATAGTCTCCAACAAGATCTCATGTACTCATCTTCAGTCAACAGGGGTGGAGAGGAGGCGAATCACACCAAGGGTCGATTATCCACCCTACCAATGCAACCACCTTCACATGTGTTGCTCCTTGAGTAAGGCTCAAGCTCAATGATGTGATTAAGCACAACTCATAGTAACTCCTAAGAATCCAACCCAATGTACTCAATGATAAATCAAATAGCCTTTCAACAATTCAACCTAGGTGTGGTGGAGAGGATTTTGGACTTGAAACACCTCTAAATCCCATGGGATTATGGAATGCATGAGTCTTATTACCACCTTCAGCTAGTGATCCCAACCACAATAACTATGGCACCCCTCCTCCAAAAATAATCCTACTACCACCTTCAGTTGTGATCGCAACCATGACAGCAGTGGCATCCTATAATTTGGGCCCAAAAAAAGCACAAGGAGTTAGTAACTCTAAGCTTTAGTACCCCCTCATGTTGCAGGTACACTCCCAACCCCTTAATCTACATAGGCCTGGTTGGCACAAACATAGTTCTATCCAACTGCAATATCATATAGTTCTATCCAAATCCAATATCATGACATAAGTATATCAACAATATTAAGTTCCCCCTTGAGAAGCCGCCAACAATAGGCAAGCAATTGATTTAACAATGCTAAAACAAGTAACATGCTCACGACATTTACCTCTCGGTTTCCCCCCTAATCATGCAAGGGAGAATTTGGGTTTGAGGGTGAATTTACAAGTATCCAAAACAAGGTAAAAGTGAAATATGGCCTTACCCCTTCTACCCATTTACCCAAGTTAAGTTTGGAGATCATTTTCACGACTTTTCCCCTCCCCGAGGATTTTTCTTAATCTAAGATATGATAGCATAGCATAGTCATCCTCATTGAGACATGAGCCCTTCCCTTAGGTGCATCCCTCCACCCTTCATTATTTCACCCGAATCATATTAGTCCACCCATCATATCAATGTGTACATATATACAACATATCATCATAATAAGTCTCATAAGCCATAAACCATAACATTTAGGGGACCTACATCACTGAAGAGCCGACTAACCACATAATATTAAGGCATCATGATCGATATAAAGCATCATAAACCATGTAATATTAAAGCATCATGATTAACATAAAACATCATAAACCATATGATATTAAAGCATCATAAACTATATGATATCAAAGCATCGAGTTATGTAACTACCTAGGCCCAATTATTAAAATCTGGTGTATCTAAAAAATAAAATCTAGCATTTAGGTGTCACATAATTTAAATGAAGAAAACTATGATGAATAAATCAATGACGTAAACATTAATAACATAGAGATTTTATCCTAGAAACTCCTTTGGGAAACCAATATGAAATGACCTTTGTTTGGCTCCTTTAAAGCTCATGAATTATTCCAAGTTGGAGTTATACACTCCTAAACAAAGATTTTTTGTATTCTTATTCCTCAGTTTTGTTTCTAGATTTCATATTTCCTTTGAGACAATATGCATTCCCCGTGGAAAGGCTCATACAATGGCCTTTGTCCTCTTTCCCTAGGAAGAAACTTTTCATTTTGAGTCTTCATTCTCTCTACTGCTTTGTCATTAACTTCCTCCTAATGCCAACTTGATTGCACCCTTCATGTCTCAAATTTGCATCTTTATTTCTTCCCTCCATTGATTCATTTCCCTTGGAAGGTCAAGAGATGATCCCCATAATCCATTGTGAAGATATCTACATCCACAACTACCAATGTTTCCCAATATCATAACTATTTCCTCTGAATTCAATAGAGACCGTTATGTTTTTTGTTTTTTTTACCTTTAGGGATATTGTTGCCCACATGGATTCCATGTGGCAATCTTTGATTCATTAGACTTCCATGTTGGAGACAAGGCACATGTGTTACCACTTGATGTTTCCATGCCATATGCTAGGTAGGAAAAGGGTGGTCTCAACCTTATTTTTCTTATAGCTCTTATTCTTTACCATAATGCGCAGGGAAAAGCTTCATCATAATGTGGAGGGGGGATTTTAGCATCCTAGCCTCAAGCTATATTTCCTCGCACTCTGTGTCAATACTTTATGAAGTGCAGAGGGTGGACCTCTCTACATTCACCTCCTTGCTTTACATCCTTATGATACGTCAACCACTCTACATCATTGTATCATGTCTAAACCTCTACATTCCCAAATCTTTTCATCCACGTTGCTTCACCCGCTAGGCATGCCTTTTGGCCTTAGTCTCTTTCTTTCTATGTGAAGTGTAGGGTGAAAAGGTAACACCTCTAGTCAACACACATTCATCCCTCCACATTTTCAATACTTCATATTTCAAAGGATTTGAACTTAGACTTATGTATAAAAAGGGATTTGGCCAAACGTATAAGAAGGTTTAACAAAGGTTGTGGCCATTAAAATTGCAACTCAATCACTAAACCTAAAACATAAAATCAATTAAAAAAATCCATTTCTCTATTAATGACCCCTTTTAGATCATCATAGGTTGTTTATAAGTTGTTCTAAGAAATCTTATTCTATGGACAGGTTGAGCTCCCCTTAATTGGGTTTTCTTCAACTAAGACAACTAGAACAAATGGACACTAACATTCCTAGTTTACATCTATTTATACATGAAAAAAGAGAGGAGGAGGAAGAGAATGAGGAACCTTTTTATGTCGATTTTCCTCATTGCTCTTTGTCGTTCCGATGTTGGATCTAGTCCAGCTCCAAATGTAGTCTACCTGCAAAGAAGTAGAACTATCCTCCTCTTCCACTGCTTGTAACAAGTTAAATAAAAGCTATCATAACTAGGCCACAATAATTCATACATAAATTTGAAACGAGACAGAAATAAGGAAATAGGCCAAGTTTATTAATATGAGAAACAATGGAGCTTACAATCATGATGATGTGATGTAGATCTTCCTCCATGCTTCTCTTTTCCAACCCCACTCTTGAATGTCTTAAGATCAGAATGTTGATTCCCTTATGGATTGTCCTCCCCTTTTCACCTTGGAATGCACTCATTCTATAGGATTTGGAGGCTTAACAACCATGGAGAAGATCACTCACTAGATCCACTAAACTGGGATCTCCAAGATTTTTAGGGAGAAAATATCTCTCAAGGATTTTAGGGAGAAAATATCTCTCAAGGATTTTAAGGAGGAAATATCTCTCAAGATCCATCAAATTAGAATATTGGTTTGAGAAAATATCTCAACCATCCATGAGATTCTCAACTTCTCCTTGAGATTAGGAAACTGTATGTGAGGTGGATTCTCACACTAAATTAATTTCCTTTTTTTTTTTAATAAACATGAATAATACATGTGCACATAGTATTTTGACCTTCATATGATAAATTTATCTCCTAACATGTCTAGGGATTATGAAAAATGCTCTTTCATGGTGTCAAGGTGTTGCGACACTTAGCGACACTTGTGACATTTAGGTGTAAATAGGTGTGACACTTAAGTGTGACATTTTGGTGTGTAACAGATGCCCCCTAAAGTGTGAGGTCAGAAGAGAAATCGATGGCCGGAACACTTTACAAAATATTAATGTAAGGGCGTTGGAGTAGGAGAGCCTGGTGGAAGCTGCAAACAAACATCAAACAATATATATGAATAATCTCGAGGTAGGCATATCCATGATCGATACTAAAAGACTTAACGCATGGTCATTGATCAATACACTACGGATCCATGACAACACTGGCAAAGGATATGGCCACCAAAAATACAATGTGGATCCATACCTCCATGACTTGATCAGGTTGTAGCCACTAGATTTTACACATTAGAGCTACAATATGACAACATCATAGCCACAAACCAATACAAAGTGGATCTATGTGACAATGTACATCAATAAGATTATCATCCATAGCAACTTGGGTTGGGTACATAACACTGGTAAGTGCCAAAAAGATTCCCAGGGTCTTCATCCCAATCCTGAACTAGTATGATTCTAACCATGCGAATACATGTGTTGATGTTGAACATGGTAGAAACCACTTGATTACCGATCATTAATGTATACCGTTAACAAGTGCGAGGGAAATCACCATTAATGAAAATGACTCTCAAGGTACCCTAGTACATTCTCTCGAATGTGAATCAATGAGCTGAGGTCGAACACTCGGTGGAATATTTCGATCAGAGGTCAATGATGTAAACCCACTGTCGAAAGCAAGGAAACCTACCATTGAGGCATGCAGGCTCCAAGGCACTAATTGGTTTATAAGTTTGACTCCTGGATAATGTGTTGAAGTCGATAGGAATAGAATCGTCGAAGGAGGGCCATGATGTATCCTCCATCATCGACATGAAACTGATTAGGATAATGATTTGAGATGACATAGCAAATGTGGACAGACTGACATGAGTATGAAAATGGAAAATACTGTAGAGGTTGATTGAAGATGAGACTTCCCTTGAACATTATGCAACACAAAAAGTGACTTGGTATCATTGACTCGATGAGTACCAAGAACATAATGTGATGACAACCAAAGGTTCTCTTCAAAGGAGATGAAAGAGTATGATGACACATAGAATTGGTATGACTCAACGACAAGTGAATTTACCCAACTGTAAGCAGAACGCAGACAGGTGTCATGTTAAAGGGTGAATAAAAACAGTTGTTGTAATGTTTCAAAATCTTGACCCACTTCCCAAATCCCCCCCCATCCATATAGACGAGTACCTATTTGTTTTTTAACGAGCTTGAGGAGGGCAACATATGCTCGATATAACTCACCTTCAGTAAATTCCTCTTCATATGTTTAACGAACCTAAAGAAGTAAGCATTCGATCCCAGATGGTGTAATGTCCCTGGCCACCGACCCTTGTCAGGTAACGCTACCCAAACAACCTTAACCTTGACTTTACTACTCTGATACTGTTTATGTGACATTCTCGGCTTTAAACAATAGGCCAGGCCATGCCATCAAGTAACTTTGTGGAAATAATCACATATAAAACTTAACCGGAAGATATAGATAACATCTAGTATTCACACTTATAAATATATATCTATCTAATGCAATTAAACAAACGTCAATACTCTACTCATACACATGTTCATGTGGAAGCAACATTTAACACATACATGCAACACACACACACACACACACACACACACACACACACACACACACACACACACATATATATATATATACAGACATTACTCATTAATTATAATGCAAATACAAATACACAGCATACAACGAACACAAAATTGGTACTTATCTTTTAATAGATGACCACTAACTGCGTGCAGACCTTCCACGAACCTCCGAACCTTAGACCACGATGCACATCATGCTCAGCAGTGGGTCACCCCCGAGCTGGGACTAAACTCCACCGGGCAAGGGAATTCTAGGCTTGGCAAGGACAACAAGGAAGATGCACAGAACAATAGGAAGGGTATTTTATCCGAGGAGCCTCTTGTGCCCACAACCCACAGACCCTCATTCCCCACATGCCTGCTCCACCCCAGAAGGGTACACCTTCACTAATACAATTCCATCGGCTACTACACCTCCCTTACCTTGGGCTTCAGCAATAGGCTAGACCAGAAGTCTCAGAGTATTGTAGCTACTACGGGACTCCCTTCCAGGAGAACGCATTTCCCAGCAAACTCTCTCACCTGGGAGAGTTGCTCACAGGCCTGAAAACCTGCTTCTTCAATTCATCTCCTAAGCAACAAGCAACAACATTAAGCTACACACGGGTGATGACAGTAACAAAAAACGGGTATGGACACCGAAAATGGCAATAGCCAAACGCTAAGACATAGCACGGCTCAGGTGAATACAATTGCATCAGGATTCAAAGAAGACACATGGGATAACTCAAGTACGACTGCAGGATTCCAAAGGTGTGTACTAGATACAGAGGCGATGATTATGGAGAACTGGTTCAATGCATGAATCCCTGGTCAATTGGGAAGGTGACAGACTTCCAGAGAATCGTAAGGGTCGTGAGGAAACTCAAAACTGGTCTAGACACAAGGATGGAAACAATGCCAGAGTGGGAAGCGAACCCCCAATGAGATGGCTTTCCCCGCTATAAAGTGCATGCGCCCAAGTTGATACATTTCTTCATGAAGTTGCATGAGTTCCACTTAGCACTCGTTCCCTTTTTCCTAGGAACTTAGGACAACATGACTTGTGTCAACCATAGCCTTTGGGAAATAATAATAAAATATTATTCCCTTAGAGGTAATCCCTCTAGATTATCCCCCAGGCCTAGACACTTAGCCCCCTCCCATACCCTACCTAGTGGATCTTAGTCCCCCATAACTCTTCTTCGTGGTTGGTCTACACGCAGCACTGTAATTTTATTAATGATGGGAGTATTTACATATACAAAATCAGGCTCATTGGCCTTAGCATCTGGCTCACCAGCCTAATAAACACATAAGTATCTCAACTTATAAACACTCGGCTCACCAACCTATAAACATAATTACAATTCAGTAGGGGCTCGGCCTTGGGGTGTTACAATCCCCTCCCCTTATTTTTGCATTGTCCTCATTTCAACTTATTTACACAACAATAACAAGATTTCCAAAATCTTCAAAAAGATGTGAGTACTCTTCCCACATAGCATCTTCATGCTCCCATGTTGCGTCCTCGGGACCATACCAGGTCCACTGGAATTTTACAAGCCCTATGCCTTGATTCCAGAGCTGCTTGCTTTTCCGGTCCAGTATACGCATTGGATGCACCTGCAAGACACCTTCTTGCTCCACTTGACTCACATTCCAATCAATAACATGATTAACATCAAGCATATATTTCTTAAGCAATGAAACATTAAACACATTATGTACAATCATGGATGCAGGCAATGCAAGCATATATGCAACTGGTCCAATCCTTTCTAGGATTTCAAATGGCCCACAATATCTAGCTGCCAACTTGGAATAGTTTCCCAACTTCATGGAACTTCTATTGGCTTTCACTTTCAAGAAAACATGATCACCCACTTTAAACTCCTTGTGGGTTCTTTTCTTATCAGCATAACTTTTCTGCCTGTCTTGGGCAGCCTTCAAATTTTGTTTAATCTTCAGCATTTTCTCTTCCATTTCCTTGAGCAACTTTGGCCCAACCACTGCCCTATTAGCTGGGTTATCCTAGCTTACTAGGGTGTTTCACTTTCTGCCATAAAGTGCTTCAAATGGGCTCATCTTCAGTGATGCTTGATACCCATTGTTGTAGGCAAATTCTACCAAGTGTAGGTAGTCTTCCCATTTATATGGTTTGTCCATCACATACATCCTTAACATGTCCTCTATCACTTGGTTCACCCTTTGTGTTTTCCCATCAAATTCAGGATGATAGGTTGTGTTTAAGTTCAGATTCATTTTGAACCCTTTGAATAACCCTTTCTAGAACTTTGAGGTGAATTTCGGGTCTCTGTCAGACACAATTGTCTTGGGAATGCCGTGCAATCATGTTACTTCCTTCATATAGATATCACCAACATTAATTTCCTTGTGAGTAGTTTTCAATGGAATAAAATGGGCATCTTTCGTAAGCTTATCCACCACCACCATGATGGAATCATGTTGCTTGTTGGTTCTGGGAAATCCTGTGATGAAATCCATTGTCACCACTTCCCACTTCCACTTAGTAATAGGAAATGGTTGTAGCAACCCAGCTAGGTGCCTATGCTTAGCCTTGACCCTTTGACATTCTAAGCATTTAGCTATGTACTCTGCAATTTCCTTCTTCATGCCTGGCCAAAAGTAATGGCTCTTGACTGTCACCACTGTTTTTTGATATCTAGGGTGCCCAACATAAGGCACATTATGCATTTCTTTCAAGATCATAATTCTCAACTCCTGGGAATTAGGTACATAAATTTTGTTTTTGTACAAGAGTGTTCCATCAACTTCCAACTTATAATCTTCCACTTTCTATAGCATCTTACCTTGTTGTAACTTTGCCACCAATTCCATGTATTGCAAATCTGCATTTGCAGCTTCAGAAATTCTGCCTTTAATATCAGTTTGATACATGCTAATGGTTGTAGCATGTAGTTCATGCACTCTTATGTTGAGTGCATCAACCACTTTGTTCTCTTTTCCTTTGATATGCTTGATATCAAAGTCATACTCAAAAAGGAATTCCAACCATCTACTATGCCTAGCATTCAAGGTTGGTTTATCAAACAAATACTTCAGATCGTTATGGTCTGTCCTTAGTTCAAAACTCCTTCCCTTAAGGTAGTGCCTCCATTTCTTCATAGCGTGCACTATGGCTGCCATTTCCAAATCATGAGTTGCATAGTTCTTTTCATGATCCTCCAACTTTTTGGATTCATAACATACCACAAACCCATTATGACTGAGGACTCCTCCCAGTCCTTCTTTGCATGCGTCTGTACAAACTACAAAATTTTCATTCGGATCTGCAATACTCAGGATTGGAGCACTGGTTAACAACTGCTTCAATTGCTGAAAGATTCTCTCACATTCTTCTGTCCATTGAAATTTCTCCTCCTTCCTTTGCAAGGAAGTGATGGGGTGAGCTATCCTTGAGAACCCTGCAATGAACCTTTTGTAATAGCCAGCTAGATCCATAAAGGATCCGATTTCTGTCACATTCTTCGACACTGACCATTCTCTGATGGATTCTATCTTCTCATGATCCACGACTATCCCATCCTTTGAAATGATATGTCCCAAATAATGGATCTACTTTTGATAAAATTAGAACTTGCTCAATTTGGCATACAGTTGGTGCTCTCTTAGCACCTGCAACGCCATCCTCAGATGATGTTCATTCTCTTCCTCCAACTTGGAATACAACAGGATGTCATCCAAAAAGACTATGACAAACTTGTCTAGATATTCTTTGAATACACCATTCATTAGGCACATGAAAACAACGGGTACATTTGATAACCCAAATGGCACCACTGTGAATTCATAATGACCATACCTTGTTCTGAAGGTGGTCTTGTTGATGTCTTCATCCTTTATCCTTACCTGGTGGTACCCTAACTTGAGATCTATTTTTTAAAATATCTTGGCATCCTTCAACTGATCAAAAGATCATCGATCCTTGGAAAAGGATACTTGTTCTTAATAGTCACTTTGTTCAACTGTCTGAAATTGATGCAAAATCTCAATGTCCCATCTTTCTTCTTCATGAACAGGACTGGGGCACCCCAAGGTGACACACTTGGGCGTATATACCCCTTCTTCATACGTTCTTCGAGTTGTAATTGCAGTTTGTTCAGCTTTGGTGTACTCATTTTGTAAGGAGTTTTTGACACTGGAGCTGCTCCAAGCATCAGGTTTATAGAGAAATCAATATCTCTCTTCGGGGATAGTCCGGGTACCTCCTGGAATACATCTTCAAAATCTTTTAATACTGCATGGTCTTCAATATTTGACACCTTATCCTTAAGTGCTTCTTCCATATGAGTTGCAAATATTTGGCAGCCCTTCCTGTAACACTTCTTCAACTGCATTGTTGAGATTTCTCTAACATTAACTTCCCTTGGGATTCCCTGCACTTTCCTTGGGTTTCCTTCCTCATCCAGGCAAGTGAATGCCTTGCTAAAACAGTCTAAGATGGCATGGTGTTGGTCCAACCAATCTATCCCAATTAGACAATCATAGGAACCTAAAGATAAGATGTTCAATTCAACCCTTGTGCTCAGTCCATTCATGTCCACTGGACATGACTTAACCAACTCAACTTCCTTTCTCTTGGCTCCTATAGCCAGCTACACTAACCAAGATTTTCCATGCTTGCTTCTTGGCAAATGAAAACTTTCCACCATTCTAGGATCTATATAACTATGACTAGCTCCTGAATCAATTAAAATAGTAATGGTTTGATTGTTGATCATACCTTCCACTTCAATCATATGTGACTAATATTTTGCTTGCTTGTTGTCCAGGGCTGTGTAGATCCTTGGTACACTTCTGCCCATGTCCTCTGTTGTTTCTGCCTGTTGAACATTGTGGACAACTCTCACTTTGTCATTTCTGTGGGGGCAATCTCTATACCTATGATTTCCTTTACAACCCCAACATTCCATAGGTGGTTGTCTTGGCATTTGGCCACCTACTTCAACCTTCCTAGGCTCTTTCAAACCTAGTTGTCCTTGAGGGATATTCCTGAAAAATGGTGGTTTGTTTCCCTTCTACCTCTGCTCCCTCTTAAACTTCTTCTTGTCTTCCCAAGTTTTTTAGAAAGTAGGTTTTTCTTTTGTTGATCATATAAGCATTTTGGTCTCCTTATAGTTTCTTCCATAGTTTTCAGGTCATCATACTGGATCTTATCACTGATGGAAGATGGCAGCCCACTCAGATACCTTTGAATCTTAATTGTCTCATCCTTGATGAAGGGGACATCTTTCAACAACTCCAAGAAACTTCTTTCAAACACATCAATGGACATACTTCCCAGCTTGAGTTCAAAGAAATCTTTCATTTTCTTGTCATAATACCTCTTAGTTAAGTACTTCTTTTCAAAATGTCTCTTGAATTCGCTCCATGCAACATTCTTCTCTCCAACGTTGTGTACTTGCACAATTTGATCCCACCATATGAATTCCTTTCCTTTAAGTTGGTAAATGGAAATTCTTCCCTCTGTATGAGAAGAATAGTTATGTAGTTGGAAATATTTTCTCATGGCTAGCAGCCATGTCTCAACATCTTCATATTTCTTGTGTCCTCCGTAAAAAATAAGAGGCTTAATTTTATTCATTTCACCCTTCAATTCATCCACTTCCGATTTCGTATGCTTTCTGGTAGGAGATGGACTTGAACTGCTATGTGCTCTCTTATTGGAATGTTCTGGGGAGTGATGGTGATGCCTACTAATGCTTCTTGATCTTCATTTCTTCTCAGGGGTCCTGCGACTCCCTATTTTGCTTGAGCCACTCTCCCTATCCAACTTCTTTTCGATTATTTCCAGGCTCCGCATCAGCTTTATGTTGAATTATCCATGTTGCTCCCTGGATTTTATGAGCTTTTTGTTATCTACTATGTGAGTCTGGACATCTTTCTGCAACTTTTTAATGATTTTCATCATGTTTCCCTCCTTATCTATCTCTTCTCCATGCCCATTGGAGTTCGATCCTTCAACTCCCAAATGGACATCCATTCCTTTAGCTTTATTCTTTGAACTGAAAGAATTCTGTGTCTCCTCCATTTTGGTGCACCGTGGAACAATTCGGTTTGGTTCTGACAATCGTTAAATCTACAAACACAATGTGCAGTCAACCAAAATTTGCCAAGCCATCAGTCCTTAACAAATTCCATAGTATTCATAAACCAATATGATTCAAAGAAAACTTTCAGATTTCATTTTGCGGTTCTCGATCAATCAAGAATCCCCGTGGATCTTTTCTTTTTGAGCTCTGCTCTGTTTTGCAATAATTTTCGAGTGCTAGCCCCTTTCTCTTAGTCCCCAACTCATGTGACCACGAGTTGTGGCCAAGTGCTAGGTCGATAGGCACTTATTCTGGACTTCAGGCCTCCGGCTTCAGAAATTTTCAAAGCACATCACAACAAATCTCTCGGAGTTCCAAATTGACGAACTCGCGAAGTAGGGTGGATCAACAGTCCATGACTACCCAACATCCCACGGCTGGCACTCACTATGGAACCTCAGGCATCTGAGCTCCGAGACTTCAGAGCTTCAGAGCTCTGAGACTTTGGAGGATTTCACATTCGCACATCCCCAACACCACGAACCTTTAATCTTCAAACACTTCCATGTCACCTTTGGTGATGACATTAGATCTCGTCACCTCGGCGTTATAAAACTTTTGAAAGTTCTTCCTTTCGTTCCCTTATGAACCATTCTTTCGGAGTGTCAAGTCTCTAGACTTCACAACTGGCACCACACGTCCACTAGACCCACGGTTTCCGTACTGGAACTAAGATACTAAATAGTCACATCACTTGTAATGTTCCCAAGCCAAATTTTTGGCTCAGAACATTCACTGACCATTGATTATCTTGTGTTTGTGTGTTTGTTTGCAGGTTGTCTTCTTAAGTTCGGCCTTAGGGTTTATATTCAATTATCAAGCATAGATCTGAAGATATAATTAATGGAGATACAAGATATGAGTTGTACACAAGATATGGAACCAAATCACATAGATCTGACCTTTATTAATATGATAAGTAAGAACAAGATACAAAGAGGATGCAGATCTGGAATAACATCAGATAGATCTAGAAGATAAGATATGAGCTGCTACAAAATGCTCCCGACAAGAAGATAGAAGCCTCTGAAGGCTGAATACAGAATGAAGATCAATATAGAAGAACCAAGGTGAAGTCCAAACCCCCCTGGCTGATGGCACGTCCTCCTGAGAAGCTGAGAAGACCCAAAGTTTCGACCCAGCTGGAGGAAGTCTCCAAATAGCATCAAACTCCACATAATGATAGATTGAGGCAGGTAGAAGCCCTCCTAGAAGTCTCAAGCTTAGATGCCAAGATCTACCCCTCCAAACTATTGAATCCTCAATCAAGACTGTGCCCTCCTGAATACTGTCAAGATCAATATTTCGGCCCTGATGAAAGAGGCCTCTAAATGCCTTGAAACTCCTTAGAAAGATAGATTGGGACACTACAATTCACTAGGTGAAGTATCCAGATCAGATCTGGAGTATAACCTCTCCAAACTGAGTAGATCTGAATCACAATATCACCCTCCTTCTCTCCAAAATGTGCCAATTCTCTAGGAAATAAATATGCAAGAGTAGCCCTCTCCAAATACACTAGATTTGATGATTGAGGCCTTGCAAGAAGAACCCAGGTGCTAGAATGTCCAAAGGCCTTGTCAATCTCATGGATCGAACTTCTCTCCAAAGAATGATGCACCTCTTTGCTGGAAACCCTCAAGGGTACGACCTACTACTCTCCTGGAAGAATGATGGTACCTGTGAATGCTTTAGAATGGTGCGGGAGGAGTATTGCATCCCCGAGACCAAGCTTGGAACAAGATGGGTGGAATCTTTCACCACTGAGTTATTCTCTAGGGTTTGTATTCTCAAAACCCTCAAAATTGTGTGCTCAAGATCCCAATAGAAAAATGCATAATAATCCAAGATGCTTGAGAGGTGCGCCCTAGACTTCCCTTTATACCTCTTTCTATTCCTCTGTTGAGTTAAGTTAACCCTTAGGTTCAACTCCTAACTCAACCTCAAGTGCTCTAATACTCCAGTGAGTTACTTTTGACCTTTTCAAGTCAACTTCAAATTATAACATTGGGTTTAGCTGACTTTTCCCCATGTTGCATGAGACTATATTCTAGTGGGGATGACTAAACTACTGAGTCTCTCCAAAACTCTTCATCAAGAGGTGGGGGACAGTACAGTCTCCCCTGCTAGAAATTGCTTGTCCACAAGCAATTCTGAGTCTGTCTCATGTATCACCTGTTCACTCTCCCATGTAGCATCCTTAATAGGTAGATCCTTCCACTT
>JASDQU010948831.1:2208-15231 GCA_032191745.1 Picea mariana
GAGTATATATGCAACCTGCGAACTATCTTTAAAATATGATTTTTGGAAACTGACAAGTGTAACCTTTTTCAGGAAAATGTTCTTAATGAAGAGTTTGATCTTCCATTATCATGTCACTATCATGACATCATCTCTGATGACCAAAAATGTGGATAACAAATAGACATTCTTTATATGATCACATTAATGCAAACCTTCCTTAACTTTAACAACAAGAGACTAGCATTTTCATCAAACTTTTCTTTAGTCTCACATATCTAGTTTTGGATTAGTCAACAACCCTAACTTGAAGTAATCATAACTTTGAACCTAGAATGTATAAATATCTTAAACTGATACACAATGTTATTCAGTGTATTTTATTCAATTCCTCCAAGTGTCACTACTTGGAACGTCTCAGAAAAGGATTTATAGAAAAAATGGCATACCTTGCTAAATTTTGGCTTATTCTAGAGAGAGACCTTATAGAGCGTGCCCCACGCGGAATATTTGATGAAATTATTGGAAACTATTGCAAAACATACTACATATAGTATGATAACCAACACATTTGATCTCACTGAATTTGGATCTGTTATCAATAATTTATGACGTTTTTACCTGAAACACCTGTTTTTGACTAGTTTCAAGACTAGCCACAAACCCTATTTTCCACAGAGTGTAACTTCCGAAATACGACAACCCACAAGATGAATTTTTTACCACATATACTTGGATATGTTTTCTCAATGGAATAGAAACTTCATGGTCTGAGCCATTATATAAAAAAAATTATAGCGAAAATGGTGAAATGACCTGTAAATAACATACCTTAGAAAGCACCATCAAAAGAATTTATCCTTCCTTGCATTTCGGCCTTCTTTTCTTCACCTTGCCTCAAAATTTCAGCTTATATATCCTTGGTTACCTCAGAAACCTATAGATATTCAATATGATCAAGTGTGATTAAAATGAGAGAGTCTTGCCTCTTATTTATACTCTCCAAGTAGCTTCCTTAAAAACATCTTTTGGGTCACTTGGCCCCACTTTCCTTATTTTAGGGTTAACCCACTTGTAATTTCTCCATTAAATTTATTATTGAAATAATTTGTTTTGTATTCAATTTGAATTATAATACACTCATTACTTCACTTTATTATTTACCTTTTAAAAACTCTTAAACTACTTTGACTACTTTGACCTTTTGGGGCTTCTTGATGACATATGAGGGTCCTCCAACTTCATAAGGCCATAACTCTAAAACCATGAGGAGTTATGTGATGTTCCACATACCACCAGAAATGGCATGACATGTACTATACATATAGAATAGTATTATATGAAAATATATCATAACTCATATCGTTATCCATCAAACAAACTTGGTTCCATTACCCAAACCTGGGGTATCCAACTTCTCATGGCCATAACTCTCTAACCGTGAGGAGTTATGTGACGTTCTACATACCACCGAAAATGGAATGAAAATAAATATCCATCTAGGATAGTTTCCCTGACAAATTCATTGTCCTTCATCTCTTTATTCCAAAATTAAGCATGGGTTCTCTTACTCCGCAAAGCGTCTTCTTGTGAGGGCTTTCACCATAAGGGTACCACTTTGGAGTTCATCCATATTTACTTCTTATCAACCATGAAAACAAAATAATGAGTCATATTTACATCAAACAATCTTGATTCCATTACCCAAACCTTTGTGCAATGGGGCTTTCTTTAAGGGTTGACATCAATGACAACCAAACTTAATCAACAATTCTAGCCATATCCCATGGGGGTTTCCAAAAAAAATTATATTCCTCAATGGTCACCTATGTATTTATTTCTTGCATCATAACTCTTGCCTCTACACTGTTGTTTTCCCATATCCCACTTACCGCTATGAAGTAAACTTGACCATATGCCTCTTGCATTATTTGACCTCTTCTTTTCATCTACACACCTAGGGAGAGAACAACTGCTAAGAGTGGACCTCACTTTCCAGTACCATCTGCACTCTTCACTGCTTAGGTTTGTTCCAAGCACTTGGAACATAGGAACATGTTGCTAAGCCACTCATTCTCTCCCGATGAGTCTTCTTTAAGATCTTTTCAAACTCTCTAAACAAGAAAATATTTCTGAGTGAGATTGTATTCTTTCACATGCATTAAATGGTTTGAAAGGACGTCTATTTGGTATAATTTTAACCCTTTTCTAGACTGGATGGGCTAATTACAAAAAAAGGAATACTCTAGTCCACTTGGGCTAGAAGAGTTCTCCCTTGTATTTTTTATCCTTTTTCAGGCTTGGGGGAATAAATTTATGAAAAATAACATCGATCTTACTTGGTTAAATCTTTGTTGTTCGTTAAACCATGAAAGAGATCGATCATAATTGTGTCATTATTTCATGCTCTTTAAACCATTAAGGAGATGAAAAATACAAAAAATCAAAAAAAAGTGGGGGTTTTTCACCATTGGTCTATTTTCAAAATGGAAACATCAATTGAGTCACCCTTTAACATGGCCCCTATTTGAGTCCTTATCATTCATTTGGGTTTTATCTTGCCTAGGAGCCATTTTGGTAATATGATTCAGATATACTCCTATGGATGGTTACTCTTCCAATCACCATGGAGAGTACTTCAATTCTTCCTGAGTTGTTGCACTATATTCATTTATCTCTTATGTATTGATTCTAAGTCACCATTGTGTCATGCTACATTTTCAAGGGAATTTTAAGCATGAGTCCACCATATGTTGTTTTGTTGACTTTCTGAGTCGACCATCTGTTGTTTTGTTGACTTTCCAAATAGATCGTCCTGGTGTCAGTTGTACTTTGTGCTCCTCTCTCTTCACATCATCTCTCGATATTTTTCTCATGTTGATTGATGGGGAATACATCAAGGCCCTCCTTTGATGGATCTATTCCTATCGACTTCATCACATTATCTAGGAGAGGGATCTAGAAAATATCTAGTACCTTGGAGATTACAGTCCTTAGTGGAAGGCCACCTCATGATCAACAATGGGTTTTCATCATTGACTCATGATCGATTGATTCTATGAGTGTTCAAAATCATATCCTCTATTCACACTCACTATATTTTACAAGGTACCTTTGGGTCCATATTCTTCATCGATGGGTCCCCTCACATCTATTAATGATTTACATCAATGACCAATAATCAGATGGTTTCTACCATGCTCGACATCAACTCATCTATTTTCATGTTGTATATTCATACCATCGGGGTTTGGGATGAATAAATTGGTTTGGGGACATATCCTTCTTTTACAACATCCCCTCCCAAGTTGCATTGGAGTATGTCACTTGTATATGAAGACTTCGAGGGAACTCTCCTTAGTGCTTGTTGTATTCATGACATTTGTATGTTGTGTCATAGATACACATTTTATTTGTTGGTGGCTATGATTGCCTTCATGACGTAGATACACATTGTATTATCTCATGTTTATGGTCTCAATGATGACATGGATCCACTATGTATTCTTTTGTGGCCATGGTCTAGCATTTCATCTCATGGATCTGCAGTGTATTTTTTGGTAGCCATGCTCATTATGACATTGAGTATGTATACCTAAGGGATTGTTATATATATATACTCATCCTTGGTGTTTTATTGCAACACTTCTTTGGTCTTCGAACCTCCTTCTCTCTTTCCTTAATCTACCTCATATGCACAATATTGTAATGCATTTCATCCATCCAATCCTTTCCTAACCACACACATTAGGGGGCATATGTTACAAGCTTAATTTCCACCCTACAGGCCAGAGAGGATGTCATCAGAGGATCAGGGAACTAATGCATCTTTTTCCTAGGGTTTCACACCTTGTGGAGCCTTTTTTTATCCAGTTTTAGGCATCCTCATAGGACATCTAGTAGAAAACAAGCGAGGCACTCGCTTGACACTAGTTGTGCAACCTGCGAGGCACTGTCAAGTTTCTATAATTAGAGAGTTACGAGGAGGGAGGCCAGATATTAGTTGGATCTTAGTAGCTAGGACCTAGGAACTCACATCATTCAAGTTTCTAGTGGCCTCTAGAAGATCTAAAATCCTCTCCCAAGCCTCCTTTAAGAGATATATAACAAAGGAAAGCCTTGGGAAAGGGATAAATAATTCAATAACAAGGTTATGTTGCCAAATAGAAGAAGTATTAATCCATAAGTCATTGGAGCCTAGAATGACCAAGGAGTTGTAAGGAGAAGAAAGGATCAAGGAGATTGAAGGAGCCTAGATCAACACTTAAGGTATGCAATTATGATGTAAGTTCCCATTTATAATTAATAGATCATTTGTTTTTCCCCTATGAATGTTTGCAATTGAATAGAAAATGTTTAGATCTGATTCATATTATTGTAGATCTAGTTGAAATCTAATTGGATATAGAATTCTAATCCTAAATAGAAAGGTAGAGAGGATTTTGTGTGTCTTTTGTATACAGGAAGAAGGTTATGAAGCTTGGAGCTAGAACTCTAGGACTGCAACATCCAGGAGATATGGAGGGCCACCTCCAGAAAGGTATGCAAATCTTCTCCATTCTGTAGGATCATTATGAATCCACATATCTTAGTCTAGATCTAAGAAAACCATTAGAAGTATACCCCCTCCTGTCTAGGATATCTAGGATTATCCTAGGGAGATATTGCTGATCTATTCAGTGAGATCCCTATGAGATTTTTTCCCATAACATCAACAACTCTTTCTTGTTTATTGTTTTTCTTGTAATAATTTTGGGCACAAAGCATTAGACTGTAAATCGTATAGAAATAACTATCTTAAAAGTGTTCAAGCATGTGGCCATAGGAACAACAAGTCTAGTAGCAATCAAAGGAGTAGAAACTATAATTCATTTTCTCCACTACTATATTACAACATCGAATTTTACAAATTTAACAATTATGGTCATGAATCTAGTAATTGAAAATTACTAGAATCTACCTTGAAGACAATACTTCAAACTTTCTAAAATAAGAACATAAGAATATATAGAAAGAAAAACAAAAAGAAATACAATGTAAGGCAACATTGTATACCAAAGATAAATGCATTTGATGTTATGTCGACAGTGGATGTTCAAAACATATGACAAGAGATAGAAAACAATTCCTTGGTTTGAAAAAGGAGAAAGGAAAGGTTACATTTGGAGATGATATCTTTGCCAAAATACTTGGAAAAGGGACAGTCAGTTTGGGAAATGAAAAAACTAAAAATAAAATGTGTTTCTAGTTGAAAATTTGAAATTTAATCTCCTTAGTGTGAGACAAACATGTGATCAAGGACACATTCTCATATTTGACTCTAAAAAATGTGAGATTAGAAAAGAAGACTCTGGAAAATTAGTAGCTACTACAACAAGGACACCAAGAAATGTTTATATCTTAAATACACAAAAAGAAGAAAAATGTTGCATGAGTCAAATAGACAAAAATTAGTTTTGGTATAGAACAATGGAGACCTAAGAGTAGAATTCTACACAAAGAAACCATAAGGATTTGAATAACCAAGGAAAAGAAGAACATGTGTATAGATTGAAGAAGGAACTCTATGGCCTTAAACAAGCACACAAAGAATGGTATGCAAGACTGGATAAGTACCTACCACAACAAGAATTCAAATGAGGCATGCCTAACAACAATATCTATCTTATAATTGAAAAGGACATTTTTTTAGTCACAGTGGTCTATGTGGATGACATCATATTTGCTTGCAACAATGATGAATCAAGTCATAAATTTTCTCAAAAAATGTCAAAAGAGTTTCAAATGTCTATGATTGGAGAGATAATTTTCTTCTTTGGACTTAATATCACACAGTTACTGAAAGTAATGTTTATTAATTCATCCAAATACCCTAAATGGATACTTAAAGATTTTGGAATATTGGCTGAAAATGCACCTGTTAGCACTCCAATGACAACCAGTTGCAACCTCAACAAGGAAGATGAGTCACCTTTTGTAGATTCAACTCTCTACAGATCGATGGTTGGGATCCTGCTATATTTTACTGCATTCAGACCTGATATCATGCAGGCAGTAGGAATTGTGTAAATATTTCAATCATCTCCCAAGGAATCACATGTGATGGTTGTTGAGAGAATATTTAGATATCTTAAAGGCACATCAGATTTTGGCTTATGGTATCCAAGGAATAAAGGATTTGAACTAATTTCCTATACAAATGATGATTGGGGTTGATCCGAAAGGATCCATATAGGCCTAAGTATAAATCTGAATCCTCAGAAGTTCCTCAGGAAGCCCAAAATGGCCTCAATAGGTGGAAAAAGGAAAAAAAATCAAATTCCTCAAAACTCAACAAAATTGGCATCATCACGAAGAGTGTGTCACAAGATTTCCAACAACGTAAATGGTTCATCAAACAAAGTTATGGATCGAAAGATATTTTTGGTCAAAGTTATAGTCAACCTAGCCCAGTCAACAGGGATGAGTTAGCATCCATACTGCTGATGTCAGAATCAATACATATGATGTCAGTGTATGTACAAAGTACATGGCACAATCATAGATCTACATGTATCATGATGACATCAGCATGATATCAACATGATGATGTAGAAGCACCAGAGGCTACTATGTATCACCCATTTTTGGCATTTTCTGGTCGGTATGTGGACCAATGGAAAAGTGCCATGTGTCGGTCTATACAACCACATGGTAGGTCATACAAGATGTGGTAGACACATGGCATCCATACATCCACCTAGAAGGTGATGTGGCAAGCTGACCAGGAAGGAGGTGACGTGGGCCAATGAATGGTCAACACGTGGTCTAGTCATGGGATGCCACGTGGCAATGGGAAAATTCCCAAGGAGGGATAACAACTAAATTTCCAAAAAAAACAAATAAGTGGTTGGCCAAATGACCAACTGATCCGCTAGAATAGAAACACCACCAAATTAGTCTAATCCGCCAACCATCTATTGTAGTTAATTGTCGGTCTGCCAAATTTGGTGGTCAGTCCCACCATATTCGATGCATCCTCCAGATATGGAAACAATCTTGGTGCTTAGCGCCACCATACCGTGCAGTTATAAACATTAGCCAAAATGGGGAGGCCTGCAGGTTTGACCCCGGGACCTCCCCAACCACCAAGATCTTAATAATATGCGCCAACCGTTAGGCCAAGGGACCACGTTGCTAACTCTGCCGGTTTTATTATTTAAAAAATAAATTTATCCTATGCATGAGGGGAGAGTATGGGCATGTGACGATACATTTGGGCACTCTTTACAAGGAAAATTTTAAAGAATTAATTATAGGTTGTAGGCATGGAAACCGAGACGAGATTTCTCATGGGCCTGGAAGTGCCAGAGCTAGATTGAGGTGCAGAGACAATCATTTTTGGGTAATTCGATGCCATGAAATCAATGGTGTTGTCTGTTTTTTGATTTGAGAAAAAAGTCTGCAACTTAAATCCAGAATGAGGTATACTTATGTACTTTTCCAAATTCTTTTGTTGAGTCAATACAAAGGCCTACTCATTTGAGAGAAGGACTCAGAGATGTAGCCCATCAGGGACCAACTTCATTGTCAAGTTTTTGTGTTTATATTTTATGCTTATGTCTCTTTATTATTGAGCTTTCCCTTCTTTATGGTGTTATCACTCTGTAATTCCCAAAGGTTGTCAATGGTAGAAGAAATTGACAGAGGTAACTATCATAACCACTTTTGAAACTGGGATCTAGCCCTACTAGTTTCAGAGAGGGATCTCTCTATATGATTTAGATTTGTTTACGTTTTTAGATATTAGGATAGTTGTGATATTCTGACTTTGTTTGTTTGTTTATAAAAGTTGGCTGAAGGAATGCATTAAATATCCATAGGGTTATGGGGTCTGTATTAAATATTAGAATCAGATTTAGCTTTTTATGAGGTTTCTTCACAGGGAAAGGTAGTAAAATTGTTGGATCTATTGAGATTTGATGAGGTGAATAAGACAAAAAATATGTGAGAGTCCACTAAGAAAAGGAGCAGCTAATAATTTCCTTACTCAATATCAGGTGAAAAACATATAGACCATTAAATTTTGTATACAAGATAAATTTTGTTCTATTGACTTCCTTTTAATGATTAGAATCGAAAATACACAAATGATCATGGAGAATAAGAAAACATTGAACAGAGAAAGAGAAACATCACCAACAATTTGACACAGGAATCTTGTAAATTGGCTTATTTTATTACTGTTCGATCCTTTTGAAAAGATTACACAATAGCTCCTTGGGTGCAAAAATCAACCCTCAATACTTCGAAGGAATAAGTATTTATACAATAGTTTACATATGATCTTGTCATAAATGACCAGGATATTATGGAGGAAAAATCTAACTAACTAGATCTCAAATTACAAAATATAGGAATGTTGTTGATCTATTCAGATCCTTGGTGCTGATTTTGTGGGAGCAGTTGATGACTCATAATATTTGACTTTACTGTATGCTCCATGCTGATTGGAAACTCCACATCACTTTTACTCAAGTAAAGAACACAAATCTTCCCATCTCTTTTTACTATGGATGGAAACCTTGAGTAACTTTATGTATATCTCATCCATCTTAGTATATTTGGAAAAAGTGGGCTTTGTGATGAAAATGTGTTTTATCTCATGTTGAATGCTCAGGTCCAACTGTAATGTTTCTAAGAAATCCTTGCTATTAATGATTCCCTATATAACTGCAAATTTGGAACCATCCTTTTCCACTGTACTAATCTCCTTCTTATAATATGAGAGAGTGATGAGCTTGTCATTTATTACTAGCAGTCCAGGGAGGCCCTCTTTGTGAATTAATTCAATCTTGCTGAAAAATATTTGCACTCCAATGTCCATTACCTGAGCCTTCTCTTCCAGTTGCAACATCAATCCTTTCTTGGTCAAGACCTTCTTGACCTTAAGGATGGTCTTTGTTCTATATTCAATGTCCAATTCTTCCAACTCTTGCTTGTTCTTGGAGTTTAGGAACTTGATGAGCTCAGTGGTCTCTATAGGTTTTTCTTCTAGATCTTCCCTAATTTTTTCAATTGCTTCTCTGGCCTTCTGTACTAGTTCATGTTGTTCAAAAATAATTTGTATGAATGGCCATATCTCTGCCATGGACTTGATGATATCCATCCGGATGTTTTCCTTAGCCTCAGATAATATCTTGGCCATGACAGTCTCCTTCTTCATATGTTGTATTTGTTGATTGAGTCATTGAGACTTATGCATTTCTGCATCATATCTAGGTTGGAGCATGGACTTCAAGTCTTGGAGGATTTTTACCTCTTCTTGCAACTTTTTGATTTCCTCCCCTTGAAGGGACATAACTTCCATAGACTTCACCAGCTTCTTAGAATCATTTGGAACTTTCATTGGAATGGCTGATGGAATCTCTGCTATTGTAGATGTTGTTGATGTACTAGCTCCTATGAGAGGAACTGCCTCCAATGGAACAGTATCCATCTTCACACTTTGTTCTTTATCTTTGGTAAATTTTTCCAACTCAGCCTCCATTTCTTTTATTTCTGCATTATGCTCCATGATCAGCTTCAACATCTCCTCTTTGTGGCCTTCACTTTCAGGCATCTCCTTTGCTTGTGAATCCTCGGTGGCTGGAAGCTTCACTTACTTTCTCAAGGAGGCTATATCAGCATTTTTCTTCTTCAACAATTCTTTAGCTTCCTTGACATTTGATGGATCATATCCAATCTTTAGCACTAACTCTTCTAGAGATTTAATCATATTGTGTTTGGAAAAAGAAGATATATTTTCCATATTCAATTGAGATTGGATATTATTCAGAGCCACCTACAATTTTGAAGAAGTCAATGATGTGTTTCTCAAGGTGGAGAAAATCATCTCCCCTGTTTTCCTGTGCCTGTCCATTTGGTCCACTGGATGGACCTCCTTCACATCAAACTCAAAAGAAGTTTCCTTGTAGTCAACAACTTTCTTGGGACGAGGTACTTGTGCTTGTAGGAATTCCATTTTCATTCTTCCCTTCTCTGTGTCAAATGTTGATAGTAGTCTATGTTGGGAAGTAGAGGTCTACTTCCATAACTAGGAATATGTACTTCTATTCAAGATTTCATTCCTCTGCTTGATTTTTTTGTATTTGTAAATATATTTGACCCTGTTGGCTCATGAGAGGAATCAACTGACATAGTAGTGTAGGTTTTCTTTTTGGATGAATATGTGGACACTATGTGCTAAATTCCTAAGAATGTTGAGCAATGTGGTCCCTCCATGACTATGACGGATTGTGTTTCTCCTTCTTTAATCCATTCAGAAACTATTATGGAGGCCATGATTAATTACAACACCTATTTGGATATTCTCCAATATAGTTACAATTGGGCCACACTCCTCCATTGGTTTCTTTCCCTTATAAGTTTGTGTTGTATTTCAGCCTCTTGCACCCTTTGAGATTCCCATTTCTCTCACTTATTATAGGTATAGATTCCAACAACAAGATCAACACTTAGTGCAACATTTTATCCAAAATATAGCATGACGTCATATCTAGGTAGCACCTTCCTTCCAATCATCCCAAGAATATGCAAAATAGAGGCATGACGAGAATCACATGCAATTGTTCTTTTAGGTAGGAGATCATGTGTGTTTATTACTGGAAAGGAACGACTTCAAAGGCCAACAATAAGTTTCACCCACTTTGTTGTGGCTCATAAATTGTTCTAGAACAAATTGTCAAGAATGCATATCGCCTGGACTTGTTGTAACACACCCAACCCCCTAACTTCTCTTAGACTGGTGGGGTGTCAAATTTTCCATTTTATTTCCTCAAAAACAACCTTTCTTAATTTCCACTGATATCCAATTATGGATTAATGAACTAGTTCTTCTCATCAAGATCTTTCTAATGACTATCACCATGCTCAAAATCGAGCTCTAGATAAAACTTTATGGCCTACCAAAGTTTTAGACCTTCTAGGTCAAAGACCAACTCACCACCACTTGGCTCCATGTCACTTGTGTCCTCTCACAAGGCTCTGACATGTCATAATAGGTCACCTCCTGCTGTCTATGTGGCTATTGGAATGGATGTTGTTGTGGTACCTACCACCCATCACACTGGTCCCTCGACTTATCATCCCCCCAACCACTTTCTCCCTTGACAAATTCTTTAAAAATCATTGATAACCAATATGCTAGGGAACTGGCCCACTAGAATACCAGGATATCAGCTCACCGGATATAATGACCCACTGGCGTACTAGGATATCGGTCCCCTAGAGAAACCAAAGAGTTTACCACTTCACATTTCCAACGCCTGGTCTGGTGTCTAGCTGGAACCTTGAACACATGGAATTGGCACCGTATACCACCTATAATGATACATGGAACTCATAAATCATCATGGATATCTGCTTCAAAACTTTGAATTCACCTTGACACTTGGTACAACACCCACATTACATATAGACCAACCACCGTGTGACATGTCATCACTAGGCATAAGGTTCTCCATTCAGGTGTTGACACCTGCTTACTATGCATTAGTTGGGTTACATAATCGGCATGTGTTTTCCTCTCCTCAAAAGTTAACAAGGGAAGTTTGGAACCATTCCCCGAAACCGTGCCCCACTAGGCACCGACATATCAGGAATTTCCCAAATGAATTACAGACACGATAATCTTCCAAGGTTTGATAGTCCAGTACCCTAGGTGGTAACCTCCCTCCTTAAGTTGGTTACAGAATAGATGGCCCAAATCACTCAACGCCAATACCTAACAGCTAAGGTTTAGAGCATTAAACCAAAGGCCTCCACACCCAACTGGGCCAAATCTCACCCTGTGCTATCAAAGTTCGACACACATCGACTATCGTGGCATGTTGGATGCCATGCTAACATCCTTGTCATCTAACATCAACTCTCTCATTTGTAAGTAAGTTTCAAACCATGTGTGGAACCCTACCCACCAGATATTGGTATACAGGGAAACATGAAATGAAACGATATATGGGAAAACTTGCAGGGGTTTTGTACTCTAGTACCCTGACATGTAAATACCACCTCATGATCTTTTGTATGGGATCAATGACTGAGGTATCTCATCTTGTGGACCTAATGGTCAAGATTCAAAGGATTTAAACAAAAAGGCCCCCACTCCTGTTATCGGATAAATTGGCAGGTGCATACACTAACTAATCTCCCTAGATCCACCTAGATCTAGAATAAAACACACCAGGACATGATGCTTTCCTTAAGTTTTAAATATTGAATTTACTAACTAAAGAGGGATAGGTGACATACCTTTTAAACGTCGCTTCCTATCGCCATCGCCACCCTATCCCCATTCCAACACTCATACAATGATGATCCTGCAAAATAACATAACCAACCAAAGTGATAGTAATAGCATAAACTCAATATAAACCTATGTATGTGATCAAGGAATCATACAATAAAACACAACAAGATTTATAAGAAAGAATCATATTACTGTATCATATTAAATGTGAAAGAGAGATTACAACCATGGCCTTGATTTCATAAGTTCCCTTCCAACTGTCCTTCGTTCCCCACACACTTCCACTCCAAGAATTTTGAGAGCATAGATCTGATAATATTCACAATCTATCTTGACAAAACAAATCTCAAAGCCACTCTAACCAAGCTAACAATTCCAAGCCAAATCCAACTTAGCCCTTCTCCATGAGAGATCCTCTCCTTTTATAAGGTGAAGAGGATAAGGTGAGGAGGTTAGGATGATCCCACTAAATCATGAAAGTGAGTAAGATCCAAACCATTCGGATGCCACCTCACCATGGAAGTTTCTCCTTCTAGAAGATTCGAGAAAACGCTCGTTTTTCCCACGTGTAAGAATTCTCGCACCCTTCCTATAGAGAAGACTGTGAACTCCTTGTGACCTAACTATGATGAAGCCTATGAGAATCAGGCATGCTCTCACCCTAGCTATAATGCATCCTGCAAACTTCCTTTTTTATAGGGTTTTTACAAAGGAAAATGCAACTTCTTTTCTCAGAAAAAGTTCTTCTCCCTTCT
>JASDQU010948832.1:20114-36843 GCA_032191745.1 Picea mariana
CTAAAGGGCCTATGAAACCACAAGGGGGGGAAGTTAAGGGGGTTTAAGGGAATTTTTATATTCCTAGTTACCTATATCTCTCTTCCTACCCAAATTTCCATTACATTAACCTTCACTCTTTTAGGATGTTGATGTTGAGCCTAGTTTGTAATTTAATAAGAGATATGAGAAGTGGATATAACCATCTCCTATATCTAGACAACCACCTCCTACATTCTAGAAACTTTATCCCCCTACATTCTTGGAACTAGGAAGATTTGGTTTAGGACTCTTACATCCCACCTTTCAGTCATTCCAAGAGAGGAAATTTGAATGATAAAAGAGGAGTTGTTTTTGGGGAAGCATAGAGAAGAGAAAAATAGAGATTTTGCAGAAAAAGAAAGTTGTCATACTATGGTAAATAAGAGATCATGAAAGAAAACTATTAGATCCTTTAGAAGAAGAAGGAAATAGAGGAATACACAGAGAATATGAAGGAAGGAATTTTGTGTAACATTAGAGTCCAAGTTGAGTTGAAAGACAACCTTTTTATTCCAAGAGAAAGATGATCATAAAATTATCCAAGAACCAAGAAAATGATATCAGAGTTCAATCTAAAAATGAATAGTTATTGGAATTTCTATGCACACACTAAAGAGCATTGGAGGGAAGAGAAATTCCAAGGGATTGTTGAATAAAGAAGGGAGTTATTTGCTTATGTTGTGTGGGGTAGGTATTGTGAATGCCAAAGATAGTCTGATTGAGAGATTGGTAAAATTACTCAATAATGGGGTTGTTTGGTCGATGTTTTACACTTTTGGAATGGGTAGAGGGATTTAATAGAATCTTGAAATTGTCTTCTTTTCTTTGGTGGTCTCATAGCTTGACTAGGGGGTCACATCCATAAATGACTACCTACGATTGGGTGGAAAAATGCTCACACTTAGTCAGTTTCTTGGAATAAAGATTTTGGAAAATATAGGTTCCTATTATTTTCTTTAAAGATTCTACTATGTGATGATCGTAATTCTGAGATGTAAATGCTTAAATGAAATGATTTTTCCCATAGGATTGATGAATAAATTAGTATGATTTATGTATGAGCAAATATATAGAAAAAGATTTTGTATTTTAATTGTTTGGTAAAATAATGGTGATGGGAAATGATTTCCATATTCTAATGGATTAGTAATATAGAAAGATATGTCCCCTAGTGTTATGAGGAAAATATCTCTATGGCTAGGGGAAAACCACAATAGATGGAACGACACCCAGAAATCAACTTTAATCTCAAGTATGTTGTATAAATGAAATGCTAACAAGAAGAGACTAGAATCCTACCTCGTCCGGACGTTTGAAGAAGACCATCGTTGAGCACACAACCCAAAGCTTTATACCTATAACTTGTTCTAAACAACCAAGATACGCAAGCATGCGGAAATGAACTAAAATGTTAGCATATAAATCATCATAATCCATTAACATACATAAAAAATACGCCCATGCAAAGCAATACAAATATTTGCAAGATATCAATTGGACGAGAAAATAGTATTTCTATTATTGTAATCAACATAAGTACATATGTGACAAACTTCTGTAATGACATATATCGCAACCGAGAAACTAAGTCCCTCCAGTTGGGCCTCCACCACTTCAATCCTCCACAAAGGCAAGTTCACATGTAGGAGTCAATGAGTTTCTCCATCACAACATAGGAAGAGCTTGGGGGATGAACACAAGAAGTTCATACTTTCAAGGACAAAAGTATGCAGACTTAATTGAGGTGAAATTTCTCTAGAGTATATTTTCTCTCGATGATGAATCGAATTCCCTCAAGGCTTGTATATGGCTCGATTTATAGCCTCCAAATAGAATTGAAGGGTCGAGTAGGAGCGTTTCCAGTATATGAAAGGTCAAGTATCATAGACCTCGTGACATGGCATGGAAACCCGATGCATTTTTTATTTTTTGAGCACCAAACCCGATGTACACGGGTCGTAACGGAGCATACCACATACATACGTGAGTTGTATAATTGGTAGGTCGCGTATATGTATAAAAATGAGCTTTTTTAGCTCTGGAGTGAAACAAAAAAGGGAAATGAAGTCTGTAGAGGGAAATATGATGATTTGGTTGTCTCTCAAAATTAGTGGTTTGGGTCACCGTGATGTTTTTGGTAGAGGGGAACCTTACATTGAGATGGATAGACCCACCAAAAATTTCAAATACCCAGATTGCAATTTAAGGGATATATATTGTTTATTAGACCTATAGAATTTTCTACATAATGTTTGTAGCTATTCTATATAATGATTTTATAAATAAAAATTAATGATCCAGGCCTCTATGATTTTTGGAAGATGGAAATCTTACATTGAGAGGGACAAACCCACAAAAATATTAAATACCCAGATTGTATTTTAAGAGATAAAGGTTGTTTATTAGAGTTGTAGTAGCTACATGTTGCCTATAGCAGTTGCTACAGATCAACCGTAGCAGTTGCTACAGATCGCTTGTAGTGGTTTCTATGGAATGCATGTAGCAATTGTTGTAGATCTAACAATTGCTATAAATTTGTTGTAGATGTTCTTTTAAATTTTGCGATGGTTATAGATCATCTTTGAAGGTGAATAAGCCCTTTAATAAGGAGATTCCATGCGATTATTGAGTTGAGTCTATTTGATGGACTTTTAATATGGGTTTGA
This sequence comes from Picea mariana, assembly GCA_032191745.1. Classification (NCBI taxonomy): domain Eukaryota; kingdom Viridiplantae; phylum Streptophyta; class Pinopsida; order Pinales; family Pinaceae; genus Picea; species Picea mariana. Next base: position 22,802 of record JASDQU010948832.1, read on the forward strand.
TATGTGAAATAAATGAATATACATATTGTGATTTGGAATTCCATTAGTTCATAAGTTTTTTCATACTGGTAACAATGCATGTGGAGCATTTTTTAATGTTAGTTTGCAATTGATTTGAGATATTAAAAGTTGATTAGTGTGCATCCGTGATTTTTAATGCCAACATATATTATTATATTTAAGAGGAAGGTTTTTAAAAGTCGTCTATATTGTGAAAAATTAATTTACATATTGCTACCATCAATGAAAATTTTAGACCAACAAACTCTACTTTTGTTGTTGATATGAAGGTACATCACATGTATAAATAGGCAAAGGGTGTAAGAGAATGAATTATCCATTAGGGTACTTGATTCATATGGAACCATTATACCATGCCTTTTGAATGTGTACCATGAGTTTAGTATAATGGTACCAAGAGTTTCGATGCATAAAATGAGCCTCTAGTACATGACTTACATATCAATAGTCATTGCACTAGACCTTAAGCAAATGTGTGGTATGGTTAGCTCCAAAAGTAAATAGCAAGTCCCAAATGGATTTGGCAGGTCATGGACCTTAATTAAGGAAATCTAAGTGACATGGACCCAAGTTGGGGGTTTGCACAAATGGATCAATAAAGTTAGGAATCCCCAAATGGGTGTTGTGAGGGGTCAAAATGAGTCAAACTAGCGACCAAGAACTAGAACTAAAGGGAAATAGGGACCTAAGGAATCCACACAAGCATTAGACATCTTAGTGAGGTATTGTGTCTAGGCTAGGGTGAAAGAGACTCTAGGAAAATGATCTAGATCCATCATATTAGAGTAGTAGTGAAGAGGCATTATACTATCAATGGGTGGGCTATGTATGAATGTGGCATAGGAGTGAACTACACAAGACACCTTCTAATGAGATGGATAAGCATAAGCATATGCGAATCTCATACACTACACATTTATATTCGTGCATAAGGTTTTTATTATTTAAAATTAACAAGTTTTTTATAATAAAATTACACAAATAAATTATAAAGAAATTTTTTATTATTCTTTACCTTATACTTTTGCTCAACCTTAATAAAAAGATAATATGCATATTAATTATAAAGAAAGTAAATTCATTTTGAATTTACCATGCAAATTTATTTTTTAATCATAATTATAGATATATAGTATAAAATAATTTCATGAATATATATTCATATGTAAATATAAAAGAAAACTCCATAAACATACTACTTTAAAATTACAACGAGTATTATTAGATTTTTTTAATTGATATTTTTTGGGTTTGATTTTGGGAAGCTTTCCATTTCATTTTTTTAAACTTTGATATGGTATTTTGACCTTTAATATGGTTAACGAGAAAGAATCCATAATATTTTATCTTTGAAACTTTGTTTTGATGGATAAATGCATTTTCTAATAAACCACGAGATTGTCATGTATGTTTGGGTTAAAAAAAAGCTTTTTTATTAAAATATTTAATTTGAACATAATAACATTAAAATAGTCAAAATAAGTTTGAGGTGACACAAATTATAGTGTTTGTTTGATGAATTTAATGTAATAAGAGGAATATAAAGAATTATTATTAAATGAATTGAGTGGGTTTAATGATTAAGAATATCATTTTCTTTTAAAAATTTAATGATATATATAGCTCGATAAACTTTACTATTAAAATATCTGAATGAAAAAAATAACATACACAAACTATTTTTTGACCGAAAATCTAACCGGAATCAGATACATTTTTTTAGTCCGTTTGGTCCCGAGTTAGCCTACTCTCTCTAAATAAATAACATGAGACAAAACGAGACAGGAGGTATATCAAGTCATTGACAAGAGTCGAAGGATATCTGAAAAGAGTCAACTCATCCGAATTCTTGAGACAACACTCATAAATTACTTGCAGAGTTTTGTCTTCCCTTAATGTCATTTTGTACATGAATTAGATGCATGTTTATATGTTCATTGTGCTTGAAATGGCCCTTCAATCCACTGGAAAAAGATCAATGGTAAGCCAATCGCCATGGGTGGGTAAGACGATCTAATGCTTTTTGGGCTCTTGGTTCATATTGATAAATGACAGTGAATAATGAGCTCAGGATAGATTCTTCTTCTTTTCGTTTGTGTGGCTTTTCATTTCGTAAGCTTGGCTCGGTGTTCTCTGTGATGTGTGTCTGACGATTTATGTAATGTCCTTTCTGGTAGGGGAGGAAGAAGATTGTGGATGAAAAGAATGAAGAAATCGTGCTGCAAACAACCCTGCAGAACCAGATCGAGGCGCTGCAGGAGAAGCTTGAGAAGCTGCGAAAGAACTCAGAATTCAGAGAGAATGAGCTGAAGAAATGCAGCAACTTCGATCGTCAGGCCAGGGTTATCCAGAGAAGATTGGACAAGTTGCGAAAAGGTTCCAAGGATCGGTCTTACAGTGAAGATACTGCCGAGGCCCTCCAGAACAGGCTAGAGAAACTTGTACTGGCTGCTTGTTCCACTGCACAATCAGTAAGTTCTCATCTGCTGGTTCTGTCATTTACTCAGTTTTGCATGAACTCTGTAATGAAATTTGAGGCTAGTTCTAGGTTTTGCAATTTTTCCTCTCTTTCCTGAATGATTTATGTAACCTATTCGCAAAGCTTAGCTATTTCCGGGGTTTCATAGTTACATGGAGGGTATATTTCACTCACTGGTTCTGGTTATTGTGATAATATGATTTATGATTTGAAGGAGAGTGATAAGGAAGATAATTCTGTTTCGGGTGGTCAGAAAGGAAGTGTTAATGAAGCCCAACGGCTTGTAGGGGACAATTTGAGAAGCCAGAGATCATCAAGAACAAAAGCTTCTCTGGTTGATCAACGGAATCAGCTTGACGATGTAAGTAGAATAGGAAAAATAACTTACGGCCTTGGCATTATGTTTTTGCCAAAATGCACTTGTCCCCCACAATATGTATTGGGGGTTTAAGATTCCAGGATAATCTTGGTTCTTGGTGTTCTTGGTTCTATTGGAATTCACTCATACAAAGAATTTTTCAGGTTTAGCTATGCCATTGGTTTTCCTTTCTCATATGTTCGCACTTTTTTCGAAAATGGATCATAAATTATTAATGATACAGATTTGCCCCTCCCTACATAAGTAAGGAGAGCTGCCATGCCCGATTTGGCTCTGATCTAAAAGTTGAAACTTCTCTGTATGCCTTAGCGTCTAATCTAAATTGTACTTTACCTTATTCATGGCATTGTATTCAACTATATTCATTCAATACCAATGAGAAAAACTGAAGCTAATGCTGCCCGGTGAACAGGTGGCTATGGTCAGGAAGAGGCTTGATTCTAAAGAAGTTGCAGCCAATACAAGGAAGGAATATAGATCGATGCTCAGCAGCTCTGGAAATTGCAGTTCTAGAAGAACAGATGGAGCCGGAAGAGCAGAACAGGCATTTAAATTGCATAGTTGGTTGCATCAGAAAGATGATATTCTTCTTCATGTTTTTTTTTCCCTTCTAAATTTGTGAATTCCAAGTTTGGCTTGACTGGTTTTCCTGGTTGGACAATTTTAACAGGGGGTATCTCAAGAGAACAAGCTCTGCTCAGAACGTTGCAAGGCTACCATCAGAAAGATTGCTCAGCAAGTCCAAGCCGAGACAGCGCAATGGTCTCAAGCGCAAGAGCTATTACATCATGTTCGTGAAGAAATGGAAGATCTGCAAAAATCAAGAGACTTTTGGGAAGATCACGCTCTTCATGCTCTGGAGAAGGTTGCAACCTTCCAAGTACTGGTATATCTTCTTCAAATTCTTTTACTCAAAATTGTTTATCTGTTCAGATTTTTGTTTATGCTTACCTTTTAATAGTATTTTCTCAAAATAATTCTTCCCTTTGGGTATTCATCGTTTAGCTACCATGGCTGTATTTTAAATTGTTTGATATCATAGCTCAGGTGAGACCTTTCAGAACCTATTGATTAGTAGCCCCATAACATTCCCTTTACCCCACTTCTTGTGCAATTGTAACCCAAATCATTTGACAATAATGACCTTAGGTTGTTCTCGTCTCTGGCAAAACAGATGCATGATTGGAGAGTAAAGGAACGTTTGTCTCAGATCAAGATCTCAGAATTGCAATCACAGGCTGCTCAACTCAGAAATGAAATTGAACTGCTGAGACATAAGCATGCTGTTGAGCAGACTAGATGGCTCGATTCTCGCAGCAGACACACAGGAGAACTGTTATCTTCAAATTCAGTAAGGAGCTCAATAGGACTAATCAATATGGATCTGGAGAGTTTGGATCACGAGGAGGCCTCTTTTAGTGGTGCAGAAACGAGCAACCAATCCGCAAACAGAGAGAAGGCAGCTCACCCAAATGAGGATGAAAATCGGAATGAAAAGAACAATAGTGAGAGCAAATATATGCAGATGGTTAAGCCAAGAATATCCAAAACAGTTCAAAATTCTCACATATGTAGCCATAAGAACTCCATCAAAAACGCTTCTGAGCTTTTTGAGCTTCATAGTAACCAACAATCATCGAGTGTGCACCTTCAACAAAAGGATTGTCTAGAGGAGCAATTGTCAGAGAAGAGAAGTAAGAAAAAGATTCGAGCTGTCCATTCCAAAGAGAATTTCCCGTTACAAAACAAACATCCTGACAGAGAAATTAGAAAATTGAATCAACCAAAGAGAAATCAGGGATCAATGGGATCTGGAAAATCATCAACCATGATCTTAGGAGAAAGMARCTATGCATTAAGATGACAATAAACTCTTCTGGATGTGTACAAAGGGCCCACTTTCATTTATATTGTAAGAGATATTTGTTAAATCTACTATGTATCCACTGTGGAATGCATCTTAATTGATGGTTGTCTTTATATGTATGTTGTTTGTTTCTCATGAGTTGACTCTTTTAATATTTCCCTTCATTGTGCCATATTGCCTTATTATATGGGCTAGGTGTTCTGCTATCATATGATAAACTGATAACATATTGCCACTGTGCTTGGCAGAGTTTTGTCCTATGAGTTGAGCTTACAGTTTTTGTCTTTTGATAACATTTTGATTATGACAGAATAAATAATTACATCATAATTTCACCACATATAACACGGTCAACTCTTATGTCTTTTTCTTTTTACTCCTGCAACTTCCACCCACTCCAAATATGTGTCTTTCATTTATATTTAATGAATTACTCGGATAACGAAATAGTTGAATAAGGTTATGTTTTTTGGTTTAAACATGGATCCATCACATATTCAAGGATGGTTAATTATGATGGAAAATGGGTTTTTATTTTCAAAAATATATATGATACTTAAATACATATTTGATTAATTTAATTTCACTAAACTAAATATTCAACTAAAATTATTAGTTTAAATTCATAGTAATTATTTTGTATTAGTCTTCTTTAAGTATGATTTTATATGTTCATACTAAATTCAAATTTAATAAATATGAAAAATGATAACAAATATAAAATAGTTTGCCAAACATGATGAAGTTAATAAATATGAAAAATGATAACAAATATAAAATAGTTTGCCATTAATAAAAAAACATGGTGAAGTATAACTTAGAGGGCCTTATGTTAAAAAGGGTTAACCATATAGAGTGGAATCTAATTTAGTTGAAATCAAAATGGACTTACTATAGGGCCTTATGTTAAAACGTGTTAATTATATAGAGTGGAATCTAATTTAGTTGAAATCAAAATGGATTTTGAAAAGATGAATAGTGTAGTTTTTTCATTAGGTTTTATAGGGAGTTTTGTTTATATAAGTTTTTGGAAGAAATCTCTTTAAAGCAAAGTATGTAATATTTATTTTTAAATGATCGCTCGAAAAGTTCTTCAATTTGTTACAAGCTTTCATACACAATTTCTTTAGAAAAGTCTTATATAAGCCTTCAAGGATGCATGTTTGTCAGGCTCCTGAAATGATTTTTCTAAGTATTAAGCTCTCATACTGATCTAGATTGGATCATTATATTATTTGTCATCTATATCAATAATTTCTGGGTGGAAAAATTGGAGGAATCAACTTGCAGGGCCATTTCAACGACCTGTCCAAATTTAGAAATTTGGGTCAAAAAGACTGTTTGAATATTCCAAAGCCATTTTGAGGCATCAAACGACACATTTTTTGGTCTAAACCTTGCTATGAACGAATATTCGATATTCTACACATTTATACCTATCCAATGGTGCAAGGATTGCCTTAATTAGAGTTCGTATATGAAAGTTATGTCTCTTGCAAGTTGATCTACCGTATTAATCACCATGGTGCGAGTGGATGCCATGTTAGCCTCCATTACTTAGATATGTTGGGCTAGCCATGTAGTGGTTTTTCTAAGAACATTCTAGAAGGTCTAAAACCTTATCACAATTGAGGGTTGAGGAAGTAAAAAAACTACTCCAAGATGGCTATCAGCGAAAATGATTCTAAGGATGGAAATTTATATTAAAATGTAGAAACCTGGGCTATCTTACTAGTCCTTAATATGCAAAATGTAAAATGTTTGGCGATAGTTTTGTAAAAATATTCAAATTTATAAGGATTTTATATAGTTTATATAAAATTTTGGCAATTTTAAAGGTAAAATAATTTTATTCTATGGAATTTGGGTGAATCATTTTTAGAAAAAATGGAAATTGGTGAATCATTTTTTGGAAAAAACCATGGCAAATTAGCTCGTTGGCAAAATTTAGCCCCTAAATTTTTCCATGGCTATCGGGATATGTTAAATACTAGGCCGCTAGGAGGCGAAGGGGTTCCATTATTTGTTATTGTATTTTGTTCCATAGCAGAGAAGAAAAATTAGGAGTGGGAAATTAGAGAGCATAATAGAGGGGGTTAATGTTTTATAGCAGCCTAAAAGGCCACAAGTATCAGGTAACTCCATAGAGAGTTCCTTCTCCTTTGTACTTGCATTATTTGGATACCAGGGAAAAGATAGCAGAGTAGCCTCACCTTCTAGCCATGTTTTCTCTCGTAACGCTTTCCCAAAGAAAAACTTCTTGTTATTTTGTGGATGGTTTGTGATTGTATTTTGTTGTTCTCTATTTTCCGTATTTTATCTATTTCACGCATAAGCAGAAAATCAGTAACTAAATATTCTGGAATCTAAAGGAATTTAACCTTCATAGTGTATATTTAAGTTTTATTTATCAGATCTGTTGTGACAAATTGTTCCAGTGAACTATCCATGGCAGTTTACAAATCATATTGGTATTAGAGAAAGTTTTATTTTGGGTATTTGATCCGAATCTCGGGGGTTGAGATCTAGATGGCTTGAATGCCGAGAGAGGAAGAGCTTAGACATGCCAATCTTGCATGACAAGAAGAATGGACCAAAAAAAACATGTAAATGAAATACTTGGGAGGTAAGGCTCAAAGAGGAGCCTCACATTTAAAACCAATTACTAGTAAATCACTCAGAGCTAATTAATCTCACAATGAACAATAGAAAGTACGAGAGAAACAAAAATGAGTAACTTGATATTATGAGAAGACTTGCTAGGCCTTTATATAGCATTACAAAATGGTCCATTGGACAAAGTAAAAAGTAGCTCATTAAATGAGTCTCTATTATTAGTATAATAGATTTAACTACCCAACTAACTAAGTAGTTGAAAATAAAACCCAATACAATAATGTAAAGAGCTTATTAAATGAGTCTCTATTATTATAATAATAGATCTAACTACCCAACTAACTAAGTAATGGAAAATAAAACCCAATACAATAATGGAGAGGTGGGACTCTCTTTGACCCATATGGACAACCTGTTATCCCAATTAATTAATGAGGAGGTGGGCATCTACATGGTCAATCTATTAGTTTTATAGATTTATGACTTTTGCATTTGAATTTAGACCATATACCCCCTAAAATTCAGATCATTCCCCCCCCCTTTAGAAAATGATGGTCCCCGTCATTTCACCCATGCTACAAAGAGACCCATGAGTACAATGTTTTAATTCCCAATGAAAGGAAGGGTTTTGTGTGGTTGACCCATAACCGTTTACATTAATAAAAAATGGAAAAATCATGACATTGGAGGCTTTGAATCTCCTTCTACAAATTTATTCATAACATTTGCTACAGATGATGAAATCCAATTCAGTCGAAGACCCATTTGATCTAATGAAGAGATATTTTTATTAGTATATAGAAATTGTTCTGAGGTGGCCCATGGAGTGAGAAAACGCTTGTTGAAGTGTCAATGATGTGCAACAGTCTTGGAAGAAAGACATGCAGATCTTCAATCAATGATATATCTCAAAACAGGAAACAAAATGAAATTCTGCAAAATATCCATTTAATATATTGAAGATATATTTCCATCCATATGTGTAAATCCTTTTGTAGTTTCCTGAGCAGGGAGAAAAAGACCTTTTAATATGGTGGTACACGCGGCCTCCTTGGGTTAAATACATGATGCGATTCAATCGATGATATCTCTCAAACCGGGAAGCCAAATGATATTCCGAGAAATACTCATTTGAGATGTTGAAGATATATTTCCATCCATATGTGGAACTCCTTCTTTAGTTTCTTAAGTAGGGAGAAAAGTATCGTTGAAGATGGTGGTACACGTGGCCTCCTTGGATCAAATACATGCTGAGATTCAATCGATAATATCTCTTAAACCAAGAAGCCAAATGAGATTACGCGAAATACCCATTTGAGATCTTGAAGAGATATTTCTAATGAGATGTGGTAGAGCCTATAAAATGTTGTGAAGAGGTTGCAACACCTATTTGAATTTGGCTGAGTGTAGAGGGCCACAAAGGATGCCAAGGGTTTGTAGACCAGAATGGGTTGTTGTAGAGGTTGTGGAACCTCTGTGGGCAGCATGGACACCCTCCAAATTTTTTGAAAATGTTGTATATCAATGGATGTAGTGGATCCATGTATGGATGTAGTGAATCCATGTATGGTTCTCCTTGTAATGGTGAATGAGGATACGAGGGAAAAAAAAAACCTAAAGTGCATGTGGACCAACTGTGATGCTTACAGTGTATGGCCCAACAAATGGATTACGATAGTACCAAAAGGTGGTTGGTGATTGTTGCAAATGTTTTGCCTGCAACATGCTTCAAACCCTTGTCCCGATGGAGAGCATACCTGCTCTGATACCACTGATCCGGATCTTGGGAGCTGCGATCTAGATGCTTTAATGCTGAGAGAGGAGGTGCTTAGATGTGCCAATCTTCCATGAAAAGAAGCATGGACAAAAAAAAACATGTAAATAAAATACTTGGGAGGTGAGGCTCAAAGAGGAGTCTCACCTCTAAAACTAATTACTAGTAAATCACTCAGAGCTAATCAATCTCACAATGAACAATTGAAAATATGAGAGAAGCCAAAATGAGTAACTTGATATTATGAGAAGGCTTGCTAGGACTTTATAGAGAATTACAAAATTGTCCATTGGAAAAATTCAAAAAGATCTCATTAAATGAGTCACTATTATTAGTATAATAGATCTAACTACCTAGATAATTAAGTAGTGGAAAATAAAATCCAATGCAATAATGTAAAGAGCTCATTAAATGAGTCTCTATTATTATAATAATAGATCTAACTACCCAACTAACTAAGTAGTAGAAAATAAAACCCAATACAATAATGGAGAAGTGGGACTCTCTTTGACCCATATGGGCAACTTGTTATCCCAATTAATTAATGATGAGGTGGGCATCTACATGGTCAATCTATTAGCTTTATAGTTTTATGACTTTTGCATCTGAATTTAGACCATATACCTCCTAAAATTCAGATCATTCCTCCCCCCTTAGAAAATGACGGTCCCCATCATTTCACCCATGCCACAAAGAGACCCATGAGTACAATGTTCTAATTCCCAATGAAAGGAAGGGTTTTGTGTGGTTGACCCATAACCGTTTACATTAATAAAAAATGGAAAAATCATGACATTGGAGGCTTTGAATCGCCTTCTACAAATTTATTCATAACATTTGCTACAAATGATGAAATCCAATTCAGTCGAAGACCCATTTGAGCTACTGAAGAGATATTTCCATCAGTATATGGAAATTTTTCTAAGATGGCCCATGGAGTGAGAAAATGATTTTTGAAGTGTTAGTGACATACAACCGTCTTGGAAGAAACACATGCATATCTTCAATCAATGATATATCTCAAACCAAGAAACAAAATGAATTTATGCAAAATACCCATTTAATATATTGAAGATATTTTTCCATCCATATGTGGAACTCCTTTTGTAGTTTCCTAAGCTTGGAGAAAAAGACCTTTCAATATGGTGGTACACGCGACCTCCTTGGGTCAAATACATTATGCGATTCAATCGATGATATCTCTCAAACTGGGAAGCCAAATGATATTCAGAGAAATAATCATTTGAGATGTTGAAGATATATTTCCATTCATATGTGGAACTCCTTCTTTAGTTTTCTGAGTAGGGATAAAAGTATCGTTGAAGATGGTGGTACACGTGGCCTCCTTGAGTCAAATATATGCTGAGATTCAATCGATAATATCTCTTAATCCATGAAGCCAAATGAGATTCTGTGAAATACCCATTTGAGATCTTGAAGAGATATTTCTAATGAGATGTGGTAGTGACTCTAAAATGTTGTGTAGAGGTCGTAGAACCTCTTTGAATTTGGCTGAGTGTAGAGGGCCACAAAGGATGCCAACGGTTTGTAGACCAACATGAGTTGTTGTAGAGGTTGTGGAACCTCCATAGGTAGCATGGAAACCCTCCAAATTTGTTGAAAATGTTGTATACCAATGGATGTAGTGGATCCATGTATGGATGTAGTGAATCCATGTATGGTTCTCCTTGTAATGGTGAATGAAGATAAGTGGGAAAAAAAATCCCTAAAGTGCCTATGGACCAACTGTGATGCTTACAATGTATGGCCCAACAAATGGATTACAATAGTACCAAAAGGTGGTTGGTGATTGCTACAAATGTTTTCACTTGCAACATGATTCAAACCCTTGTCCCGATGAAGAGCGTACTTGCTTGGATACCATTGATCTGGATCTTGGGGATTGCGATCAATATGCTTGAATGATGAGAGAGGAGGAGCTTAGATGTGTCAATATTGCATGAAAATAAGAATGGACAAAAAAAAACATGTAAATGAAATACTTGGGAGGTGAGGCTCAAAGAGGAGCCTCACCTCTAAAATTAATTACCAATAAATCACTTAGAGCTAATTAATCTCACAATGAACAATAGAAAATGTGAGAGAAGCCAAAATGAGTAACTTGATATTATGAGAAGGCTTGCTAGGAATTTATATAGCATTACAAAATTTTCCATTGGACAAAGTCAAAAAAATCTCATTAAATGAGTCTCCATTATTAGTATAATAGATCTAACTACCCATCTAACTAAGTAGTTGAAAATAAAACCCAATACAATAATGTAAAGAGCTCTTTAAATGAGTCTCTATTACTATAATAATAGATCTAACTACCCAACTAACTAAGTAGTGAAAAATAAAACCCAATACAATAATGGAGAAGTGTGACTTTCTTTGACCCATATGGGCAACCTGTTATCCCAATTAATTAATGATGAGGTGGGCATTTACATGGTCAACCTATTAGCTTTATAGCTTTATGACTTTTGCATCTGAATTTATACCATATACCCCTAAAATTCAGATCAGTATTTGTGGGAAGTTGTAGCATCTAAGAATCGACTTAAAGAGAAGTTTCAAAAACCCTATCCATGGAGGACAAGTCTATTGATTATGATCTGAAAATAGAAGGCTGAATTGTTATGCTATGCAAGCACAATATATTTCATTAAAATAAACTTTATAGGACCTTGCTCCATGTGTTAAAATATGCAAGATAAATTATGTGCCAAGTTTATGCTTCTTCTTTTAACTGTTCATGTGTGAGGAAATGTTCTTTTAAATGGTTAAATATGTACTTTGAATAAATATATAGCAACATAACTTGCAACAAATAAACCATCAAACTCACAACAAGAACAAGATGATAAAGGAGTTCACCCCTCTCCGGGCTACATCTCCTTGAGCCTCCATCAATGGACTTGGCTCTCTGGGATTAATTTGTCAAAAATTATTTTACAAGTTGCTTCTCAACTCCAATGGAAATTCTGACTGTACCATTGGGATCAGAATACATAAAAACCCCAAAAATGACTAATAGAACTCTGAAAACAGATCATGGCTCATCCGGGCATGACCTCTTCTACATGTGGCCTTAAGCTTACCTGAGATTCTCTTTGGAAAAAACACCTGTAAAAGTCCTCAAATGGATCTAAATCCTATACCAACGTGTTCAGAGCATAATAATTAGTCAAAAATGATTATTCAATCATAGAAAACAAACATAGGCTCATATGAGAAAGACCTCAAACACTGAGGGCTTCAAGCTCCCTTGAGCTTCGTAAAACTTCAATGGTTAAATACCTACAAAAGAAGTCTTCAAATGGCTGTGAAAATAGTGCCAATGGATTCAAAATGTCCAAAAACCCCTAGCTGGGCTTTTATGAAACCTCATTCGACCAAAAAATGAAGAAGATAGGCCTCCTGCCATTCTCTTCCTTCAAGCTTGTTGTTTCTGGTTCACCAAAATGCACCTCTGGGTGCTCTAACCAAGAACACGCTCAAAAACTCGTGCTAAAACCTAGCACACGTGCACAACTGCATAACCGTGCAAGCTGTAGGACGGTTAGGGTGTGCCCAGCCCCCAACCGCCAAGGTCACGGTCACAAGGGTCCTCCATATGACCGCGCTCTCAAACAAAAAGGGGCTTCGTTCAAAAGCGAATAAATAAAGGACAAGTGGCGGTTGAATGGTTGTGTAAACGTTTGAACACCAGGGATGATTTTAAAGATGGAAATTTATTTTAAAATGTAGAAACCTTGGTGAATCTTACTTATCCTTCATATGCCAACTATAAATGTTTGGCGATATTTTTGTAAAAATATTCAAATTTCTAAGGATTTTATATATTTTTTATAAAATTTTGGCAATTTTTAAGGTAAAATAATTTTATCCTATAGAATTTGGGCGAGTCATTTTTAAAATAGCGAATCTCATTTTTGGAAAAACCATGGAAAATTAGCCCATGAGTGAAATTTAGCCCCTAAAATCATCTATGTTGAACACAAACCAAAACTCGATTGCACTTGGTGTATAAATCGGTGGTCATATGGTAAATACACAAGACCGCAGGCTAAGACAAATCATTTGAAACACATGTGCTCCGTGTATATATATCGTTCATATGGTTTAAATGTATGCGACCAGGGCTGGGGCTAAGTCCCAACCCAAATGCACCCCATATCACATTGCAATACAATTCAAATATAAAAAAACACATATGTTATATAAGGACCACCGTGTGGGCTAGTGGTAGCCCACACACTTCCAAAGCGCTGAACCTTGGAGAAGGTCTGGGGTTCGATCCCCACGGACTCCATTATATTTTGAACAAACAACCAATACAATGGTGCCACATGGAAGCCCATGACAGGGCCACGTGGCACTTCATAATTTGCCAAAACCATGCCATGTGTCACATCGTGATTCGACCACATCTGCCAATGAGTGAATGCCATGTCATCATATGCCACCTGTATGTATGACCTCTTCCATGTCAGTGTATGGTCATGCCACGTCAGCATTCATACGGACTGTATGGACTACATAGTCAACGTCCCTTTTTTTTACCTGTTTGACGATTCGAACAGATCGCGATATTTCTCGCTCCTGATGTCCGTTTGAACCCAAACAAGTTGCGTTGGGTTTTTGATGACGAGGGATACGTTCTCGTTTGTTTTGAGGCAATTTCGAGAACTTTGATTTTTTGAGCTAAATTTTGACCCTTGGTCCAGATTTTGATCACGCCTTCCCACTTAAAGGATTTTGGATGCACAAAAGCTTATGATTATCTGTCTAAGATTCAATACTCTTATGCTTTCAAGTTATATCAACTGATTCTACTTGAAAAGTATTTTCGACAATCACCTGGATACCTTGACATGCCTTGCACTGCAACTGGCTATGT
>JASDQU010948833.1:0-12864 GCA_032191745.1 Picea mariana
TGATTTTCCACTTGTAATAATCAACCCAGAGGCAGTTCCAACATGTTCCCCACTCATGAAGTCATGGTCAGCTGATTTTAACATGGTTGTTCCATTTGTCCTCCTGAATTTAATATAAATATTCTGTTGTGATACAAGTGTCATAGTCAAATAGTTAGTTGAGTCCAAACAGATCTCTGCCCAATAGTCATAATAGTTAAATACAATTATTAAATTCGAAATTCAGAATTGCCATAAATGGCAAAATTTTTCAAGATTCGAATTTGCCAAAAACGAAAATAATTTCCAGCACACAAAAATAAAAAATATTTTATTTTTGGGGGATGTCATATCATTTCCCCCTTCAGTAAAACACTATCCTCAGTGTTCGTTCCTTTCCTGGAATAGGATTGGATGAGATTCCCAGAAATCTCCCTCCAATTCCCAAGTGGCCTCCTCAAGACTAAAGTGCTTCCATTGCACATTTACCTGAGCGATGACTCTATTTCAAAGTGTTATTTCTCTCCGGTCCAGAATGCATAGGGGTTCCACCTAAAACTCGCCTTCGGGTTCCACCTACACCAAGTTCCAATCAATCATATGAGTAGGGTCATGAATATACTTTTTCAACAAAGAAACATGAAATACATTATGAATTCTTAGATTAGCTAGAAGTGCAAGCTGATATGCTATGGGTCCAATTCGTGCTAGTATCTTGAAGGGCCCACAAAACCTAGGTGCCAGCATGGCACAGTTCCCCAACTTCAGCGAGATTTTTCGGGCTTTGACCTTCAAATAAACATGGTCTCCCACTTGAAATTCCAAGTGTCTTCTTTTCTGATCCGCATAGCTCTTTTGTCTATCCTGTGCTTCTTTCAAGTTCTGTTGTACCTTCCTTACCATGTTCTTCATTTCTTGGAGCATCTCTGGTCCAACCATGAGTCTGTCAGCCAAGTTATCCCAGCTAATTGGAGTTGTACACTTTCTGTCGTATAGTATTTCGAAAGGGCTCAACTTAGCCGAAGTTTGGTACCCATTGTTATATGCAAATTCTACCAAGCGTAGGTAGTCTTCCCACTTGTTCGGCTTTGTTGTTACATACATACGGAGCATATCCTCTATGATTTGGTTTGTCCTTTCGATCTGTCCATCCATTTGTGAATGATAACTCATACTGAAATTCAAATCAGTATTTAGCCCTGCAAACAATTCCTTTCGAAAAGCGGATGTGAATTTTATGTCTCTATCTAAAATCACCATTTTAGGAATACCATGCAGTCTAAAAATTTCTTTCATGAATATTTCAGCAATATTGATAGCTTTAAAAGTATACTTTACAGGAATAAAGTCTGTGGACTTACTGAGTTTATCGATTACAACCATGATTGAATCATTATGTTTCTAAGTTTTAGGCAAACCTGTTATAAAGTCCAGTGATATGGTCTCCCATTTCCATTCTGGTACTGGTAATGGCTGTAATAGGCCAGCTGGATGTTGGTGTTTGGCCTTAACCTGCTGACAATCTTGGCACCTAGTCAAGTACTCTGTTGTTTCTCCCTTCATGTTAGGCCAGTAAAATAGTTTTCTGAGTGTTGTTATTGTTTTTTGGTAGCCTAGATGGCCAGAATACGATTTCTTATGCACTTTGTCTAAAATAGTTGATTTTAGCTCTATTGAATCTGGTATGTAAAGTTTGTTTTTAAATCTTAATAGCTCCTTCTTGTCCATACTTATATCTGGTTTATCTGAGTTTGTGATACTATTTTGCAATTCTGCCTTCATCTTAGTGCAATTTTCATCGTTAATACCTGTCATTTTTATTCTTTGTTCCAGATCACTTTCTGCCCTACTGATATTTATCTCAAATAACCCATGGATTCTGCGGCTTAAAGCATCTGCTACTTTATTTTCCTTACCCTTGATATGTCTGACCTCGAAGTCGAATTTGCTCAAGAAGGCTAGCCACCTTGCTTGTCTTGCATTAAAGTCTAGTTGGTTAAACAGATATTTCATTCCACTATTATTCGTCAATAGTAAGAATTTTCTGCCCATTATATAGTGTCACCACATTCTTAAGGCATGTATTATTGCTGCCAATTCTAAGTCAGGAGTGACATAGTTTCGCTCGTGTTCTTTTAATTTCCGAGACTCATAACAAATCACGTGCCCTTATTGAGTTAGAACACCACCTAGTCCCTCTTTACTTGCATCAACATATACTCTGAAGTCTTTATCTAGGTCGGCTACCTTCAAAATGGGCGTCGATGTCAATAATTCTTTTAGCTTATTAAAACTATCTTGACACTTCTGAGACCAGTTAAACTTGGTCCCTTTCTTTTGTAATGATGTGATAGGGTAGGCTATCTTGGAGAACCCTTCTATAAATCTGTGATAATATCTGGTGATTCCCATGAATGACCAGATATCTTCTACATCCTTAGGTACTAGCCATTCCATAATGGCTTTTATCTTTTTCGGGTCTACGACAATAAGTGTTCATCATCTTCCTCCTCCGTTTTAGAATAGACCAGAATATCATCGATAAATACTACTATGAACTTTTCTAAGTATTGGTTGAAAATSTTGTTCATCAAGCACATAAATGTGGCTGGTGCATTAGTGAATCCAAAAGGTATTACTACAAACTCGTAGTGTCTGTATCTTGTTCGAAAAGTTGTTTTGTTTATGTCCTGGTCCTTTATCCTAACTTGATGATAACCGGATCGTAAATCCAATTTTGAGAAGATCTTGACCCCACCAACTTGATCGAACAGATCATTTATCCTGGGTAAGGGGTATTTGTTCTTAATGATCACTTTGTTCAGTTGTCTATAATCGATACATAGTCTTAGAGTACCGTCTTTCTTTTTCACAAAGAGGACTGGTGCACCTCATGGAGAGACACTTGGTCTGATATAATCTTTGTCCAACAATTCYTGTAATTGTATTTTTAATTATGTCAGTTCTGGTAGGCTCATTTGGTAGGGTGCTTTTGAGATGGGGGTTGATCTGGGTAGTAAGTCTATGGAGAAATCTATTTCTCTCCTAGGAGGTAATTCTAATATCTCATCAACAAACATGTCTCTAAATTCACGTAGGACAACAAAGTCTTATGGCTTATCTTATTTTTCTAATAGATTCGTTACTTGGATGGCGTAAACTTGACATCCCTTTCTAATACATTTCTTGAATTGCATCGCTRAAACTTGTCTAACTGACACAKGTTTTRSTATGCTTTGGGTTGTTCTAACAGTGCCAAAATTATCTTCGTAGCTAAGTATCTTTGTATAACAGTCTAGTACTGCTTTCTGTTGTTCCAACCAATCCATCCCGATAATCATATCATAAGATCCTAGTGGTAGGATGTTCAAATTGGTCCTTATCTTTTGACCATCTAAGCTAAACTCAAGATCAGGAATAAAGTTAACTACTTTTCTTTTAGCACCTATTGCTAGTTGTACAAGACAGGAGTAATATAAATTAACGTAGCTCCAGGGTCAATTAAAACATAGATTCGAGTGTCATGGATTTTACCTTCAATTTCTACCACCGAGGACTGGTGGTCAGCTTGTTGACCATCTATGGCTGCATTTATCTGATACAGACTTCTGCCCATGTCTCCCACTATCGAGGCTTCCTGCAAATTGTGGAAACCAGTGTTGTTTGCTACAATTAAACATGAATAGTTCCTCCTTAGATGAGGCTCTCCACACTCTCAAAATTTTAATGGCTCCCAGGAGTTGTCCCCAAACTTCTTCGTTCCCAGGTGTACCGGTTTACCGCTACCTTGCGTATTCAGATGATTGGAGTGAAAATCCTTCCTTGGGAAACTTTTTGTTGCATTCTGATAAGGGGTTGGCTGGTATTCCTTCTTCCACTGGTGCATTCCATATTGCTTCTTATCCTTCCAAGTCTTGGGAAACTCTACCCACTGTTTATATTGTTCATAGCACATTCGTGCCTTTCTGAATGCCTCACTCAAGGATTTGGGGCTATCAAACTCGATTCTGTCCCGGTAAGCCTGTGGTAAACAACTTAAGAATCATTGGATCTTTACCTTTTCCTCCCGGATGTATGGTACGAAACTTAATAGTTCCATAAATTTATTTATAATGTCCTCCATTGTCATTTGTCTGAGTCAGAATTCGTAAAAATCTTTTGTCTTCCTTTCATAATAGATTTCAGAAAGGTATTGTTTCCTGAAATACTTCTTGAAGTCGGACCATTCCAATTGTTTCTCCTTTAAGCCCTTGGCCAATTTTAGGTCCTGCCACCAGATGTTGGCCTTCCCCTTCAGATTGTAGATGGCCATTCTAACCTTCATGTTACTGGAATAGTTGTAGATTTGGAAGTATTTTTTTGATGTCCAACAACCATGCCTTAACTTCTTTTCCTGTCTTGGATTCTCCGTCAAAAGTAGCTGGTTTAATCTTTTTAAATTCTCCTTCAAGGTGGTCTATTTGTTTTCTTTTTTTGTCTGGTATGGTGTTGTCTTCAGCTGAAGGTGTCCCTTCAGACAAACTATCTCCTTTTTCTATTTTCGCACCAGAATTCTTGGAGGCCCTTTTGCTGACCTCTTCCTCATGGTTATCATCTTTTGGGGTTTTCTTGGTTACTAAAATATGCACCAGGACTTCATTTATCTCTTGTTGTTCTTTCTATGCCTTCTTCATTTTTTCATTGTCGGCCTTGAAAACCTGTAGTTCAACAATAAGGTTCCTCAGTGTTTCCAACACCTCCGTGGGTGAGCTTCCATCATTGTTCTATCTCAGATCTCCAAGAGGCCCTTGGTGCGAATTCCCTTCCATCTTCATTTATGCACCTTCTTGAGCTGCCATTATTTAACACAAAACATAAAAGCTTTTTGTTTGTAATCCGCAAGATTTATTAGTTTTTTCATATATCAGAATATATACTAAGAAATTAATGTGGCCCTATTCAGGCCTAGTGTTGTAACTTTTTCTCTGATACCATATGTAATGAACCTCATAATCACCATTAAAATAAAAAAATAAAAAAATAAAAAAATAAAAAAAATCCTATGACGAAACTTCATTGCGTTTAAGCTCAGAATATAAGAGAAGGTAAGATTTAATTCTGTCCATAATGACATTAACAACAGTCTCATTATGAAAAATTCGAATACTTAAAGGTGCATGTTTTCATGGCAAGCAGAACTAAAAAAAAACATCACACTAAACATCGGTTTAACTAGATTAAAACCTTCCAATACAACCAATTATGTACTTGTCATGCCCTGTACATAGTGATTCATAATGTTATATGTTATCCTTTTGTCCTACCTATGTCTCGAATGAAAATTCTCCATTGATTCTACCATTCCATTCCTTACTATGTTAGATTTGTTCATATAACCAATAATTCATGCTATGCTCCTATATTTTTTGTGAAAGACAGTGCTCAGATGGGTTTCGACGATTTTTCCAATGCCAAACACACAAAAACAAAGGGGCCATGTTGTTTGCCAAAAACGTGAAAAAACTTGAAGACTGTGGCCTCAGTACTTCAGGTTTTCATGGTTCGAAATCCTGCGACTTCAAAAGCAACAAAACAACAAAACACAACATCTCTCAAATCGCGAAAGTGGGTCAGCATTTCGAGATTTTGGAGTTCGAGATTTCGCGAGTACAAAGTCAAACATCAACACACGAAAACTTCCGAAATTGCGAAAAGTGTCCAGCATTTCAGGATTTCGTGAGTACAAAGCCAAACATCAACACACAACAACTTCCGAAATTGCAAAAAGTGACTAGAATTTCGGGATTTCGGAGTTCGAGATTTCACGAATACAAAGTCAAACATCAACACACGACAACTCCCGAAATTGCGAAAAGTGACCAGCATTTCAGGATTTCGGCGTTTGGGATTTTGCGAGTACAAAGCCAAACATCAACACACGACAACTTCCAAAATTGTGAAAAGTGACTAGCATTTCGGGATTTCGTGAGTATAAAGTCAAACATTAACACATGACAACTCCTGAAATTGCGAAAAAGGTAAGTGGGATCAACACTTCGAAGTTTTCGGGGTTTGGGACTTCGCGAGTTCAGGTGCCCCAACATCTCATGTAACAAACCTCTGAAATGCGAAAAGAGGGAAGGTTGGAGTAGCTCTTCATGGTTTCGGGGTTCGGAACTTCGTGAGTTCAAGTGCCTGAACATCTCATGTAATAAACCTCCAAAATGCGAAAAGAGAGAAGGTTGGACTAGTGCTTTGGGGTTTCAGGGTTTGAAACTTCGTGAGTTCAAGTGCCCCAACATCTCATGTAAAAAACCTCTGAAATGTGAAAAGAGAGAAGGTTGGATTAGAAGATTGCAATATCTTCTGTTGAAAAACTACGGTGGTAAATCAGTCAAAATGTAAAGGAAGAGAGTACTCTACTTCTACTAAAATTTTCACATTATTTAAAAACTTCATGATCTTTGTCCTTTACTAGTGTTCTTGCTTCTGTTCTATGAGACAATAGGTGTAAAAGGATTCAATATCCGTCAGAATTCATAAATTCGAAACTTATGAGTTTTAAATGTATAGACTCTATAAAAGGGTACACCAGGGTAACAATTTTCTGTCAGGTAAATTCCAAATTCGTCATAGACCTCAACTATGAAAAGGGGTAGACCAATCTCAACAAAGAAAGCATAAAATCCTCTGACAGGTGTCGATCCTCATGATTGTTTAGAATCTAAAAAAGAAGGGGTTTTCCAGATTTCTTTGATCGTCCGAATTTGTCATTCTATACACATCTAGTACTTTGTTTGCATGTTGTTAGTGCATCCAAGAAATTCATATAAAACATTGAAAGACGTATATGTAGGTAATTATATGAGTATCCTCGCGATCCTTAAGGTTCTTTCTATTCCATATTTCTCTTCAATTCTTAAAGTAAGAAACAGGAAGTCTCTTTAAGGGGCAAGATTGTTCAGAAGTTTAATTCTAGCGATGCATCTACATGTTTCCTATCAGCGCAAATTTACTCAATTCTGATTTGCTCAGTTTTAGATCTGTTTAGTACTTCGGTCACAGAAATAAACCTATATCTACCCAGATTGGTCTTCTTCACACACACCGAGTATCGTAGCATTTCGACTTCAGACTAAAACTAACCCATAGATGGATCGACTTTCTTAAACTCAACTCGTATAAAAGTAAATTTGTCTAGTACTTCCAAATTTTGGGAGGGACCACTCCATAATTTATACTGTGATTGTAAATTTAATACCATGATAGATGTCATCCATTGAAAGAATTATTTCAAATTTAGAACAATTAGATGCAAAATATTAGTTACACGCAAAACATCCGAGAATAGAGAGGGAAAGGTTTACATTAACGCAATTAGATATAATCACTCAACAGATACTTGACATCAATCAAACATATCCATTCAAAATAGAGAGGGATAGATCAACATATCTGAATCCAATCCGTAGGAAGACAAAGGGAACAACCATGTTCCTCCCAACCGTAGAACAGGACAGCCAAATTACTTGCCTAGTTCACCCCCTAGCCTGACCATGAATCCATGAGGGCGAACTTGGAGAATCCTCAACAATATTCCAAAATTTTTCAGCAGTTATCCCCTTTCCTCACACTTGCTCGGCAGTGCTCATAGAAGCAAGAGGACTCGCAATCCTTTCCCAGCATACTTGGTAGCGTCCTGACTCCTTGCATATGCTATTTATCCATTTTTGCCCAGGTCATTTTCCCTCCTTTGGGGATTTTTGCATTTTTTTTTTCTTAATCCCTGATTTTCAGGGGCTACTAGTGGCTAAATCCCTGATTTTTCACTTGTAATAATCATCCGAGAGGCATTTTCAACATGTTCCCCACTCATGGAGTCATGGTCTGTTGATTTTAACATGGTTGTTCCATTTGTCCTCCTGCAATTAATATAAATATTCTGTTGTGATACAAGTGTCATAGTCAAATAGTTAGTTGAGTCAAAATAGATATCTTCCCAATAGTCACAATAGTTAAATACAATTATTAAGTTCGAAATCCAGAATTGCCATAAATGGAGAAAAAATTCCAGATTCAAATTCGCCAAAAACAAAAATAATTTCCAGCACACAAAAAGAAAAAATATTTTATTTTTGGGGGATGTCACATCCTTTCCCCCTTCAATAAAACATTGTCCTCAGTGTTCGTTCCTTTCCTGGAACAGGATTGGATGAGATTTCCAAAAATCTCCCTCCAATTCCCAAGTGGCCTCCTCGGGACTAAAGTGCTTCCTATGCACCTTTACCTGAGCGTTAGCTCTATTCTGAAGTGTTATTTCTCTCTGATCCAGAATGCGCAGGGGTTCCACCTAGAACTTGCCTTCGGGTTCCACCTGCACCAAGTTCCAATCAATCATATGAGTAGGGTCATGAATATACTTTTTCAACAAAGAAACATGAAATACATTATGAATTCTTAGATTAGATGGAAGTGCAAGCTGATAAGCTATGGGTCCAATTCAAGCTAGTATATCGAAGGGCCCACAAAAATTGCATGCCATCTTGGCACAATTCCCCAACTTCAGTGAGCTTTTTCAGGCTTTGACCTTCAAATAAACATGGTCTCCCACTTGAAATTCCAAGTGTCTTCTTTTCTGATCCGCATAGCTCTTCTGTCTGTCCTGTGCTTCTTTCAAGTTCTGTTGTACCTTCCTTACCATGTTCTCCATTTATTGGAGCATCTCTGGTCCAACCATGAGTCTGTCAGTCGGGTTATCCCAACTAATTGGAGTTGTACACTTTCTGTCATACAGTATTTCGAAAGGGCTCAACTTAGCCGAAGTTTGGTACACATTGTTATATGAAAATTCTACCAAGTGTGGGTAGTCTTCCCACTTGTTCAGCTTTGTTCTTACATACATGCGGAGGATATCCTCTATGATTTGGTTTGTCCTTTCGGTCTATCCATCCGTTTGTGGATGATAACTCGTAATGAAATTCAAATTAGTATTTAGCCCTGCAAACAATTCCTTCCAAAAAGCGGATGTGAATTTTATGTCTCTATCTGAAATCACCATTTTAGGAATACCATGCAGTCTAAAATTTTCTTTCATGAATATTTCAGCAATATTAATAGCTTTAAAAGTAGACTTTACAGGAATAAAGTGTGTGGACTTACTCAGTTTATCGATTACAACCATGATTGAATCATTATGTTTCTGAGTTTTAGGCAAACCTGTTATAAAGTCCAACGATATGGTCTCCCATTTCCATTTTGGTACTGGTAATGGCTGTAATAGGCCAGCTGGATGTTGGTGTTTGGCCTTAACATGCTGACAATCTTGGCACCTAGCCAAGTACTCTGCTATTTCATCCTTCATGTTAGGCCAGTAAAATAGTTTTCTGAGTGTTGTTATTGTTTTTTGGTAGCCTGGATGGCCAGAATATGGTTTCTTATGCACTTCATCTAAAATAGTTAATTTTAGCTCTGTTGAATCTGGTATGTAAAGTCTATTTTTAAATCTTAATAGTTCCTTCTTGTCGATACTTATATCTGATTTATCTGAGTTTGTGATACTGTTTTGCAATTCTGCCATCATCTTAGTGTAATTTCCGTCATTAATACCTGTCGTTTTTATTGTTTGTTCCAGATCACTTTTTGCCCTGCTAATATTTATCTCAAATAACCCATGGATTATGCGGCTTAAAGCATCTGCTACTTTATTTTCCTTACCCTTAATACATTTGACCTCGAAGTCGAATTCACTCAAGAAGGTTAGCCACCTTGTTTGTCTTGCATTAAGGACTAGTTGGTTAAACATATATTTCACTCTGCTATTATCCGTCAATAGTAAGAATTTTTTGCCCATTATATAGTGTCTCCACATTTTTAAGGCATGTATTACTGCTGCCAATTCTAAGTCATGAGTGACATAGTTTCCCTCATGTTCCTTTAATTTCCGGGACTCATAACAAATCACGTGCCCTTCCTGAGTTAGAAGACCACCTAGTCCCTCTTTACTTGCATCAACACATACTGTGAAGTCTTTATCTGGGTCGGCTACCTTCAAAATGGGCGCCTATGTCAATAATTCTTTTAGATTATTAAAACTGTCTTGACACTTTTGCGACCAGTTAAGCTTGGTCCCTTTATTTTGTAATGACGTGATAGGGTAGGCTATCTTGGAGAACCCTTCTATAAATCTGCGATAATATCCAGTGACTCCCATGAATGACTGGATATCTTCCACATCCTTAGGTACTAGCCATTCCATAATGGATTTTATCTTTTCCGGGTCTGCGACAATACCTTCCGAGGAAATGACATGTCCTAAATATTGTAGTTCTTTTTTATAAAAGTCACATTTGTCGAATTTTGCGTATAGTTTGTGTTTCCTGAGTGTTTGTAGAACTATTCTTAAGTGTTCATCATGTTCCTCCTTCATTTTAGAATAGACCAGAATATCGTTGATAAATACCACTACGAACTTGTCTAAGTATTGGCTGAAAATGTTGTTCATCAAGCACATGAATGTGGTTGGTGCATTAGTGAGTCCTAAAGGTATGACTACAAACTCGTAGTGTCTGTATCCTGTTTGAGAAGTTGTTTTGTTTATGTCCTAGTCATTTATTCTAACTTGACGATAACCAGATCGTAAATCCAATTTTGAGAAGATCTTGGCCCCACCAACTTGATCGAACAGATCATTTATCCTGGGTAAGGGGTATTTTTTCTTAATGGTCACTTTGTTCAGTTGTCTATAATCGATACATAGTCTTAGAGTACCGTCTTTCTTTTTCAGAAAGAGGACTGGTGCACCCCATGGCGAGACACATGGTCTGATATACTCTTTGTCCAACAATTCCTGTAATTGTATTTTTAATTTTGTTAGTTCTGGTAGGCTCATTCGGTATTGTACTTTTGAGATGGGGGCTGATCTGGGTAGTAAGTCTATGGAGAAATCTATTTCTCTCCTAGGAGGTAATTCTGGTATCTCATCAACAAACATGTCTCTGAATTCATGTAAGACAACAAAGTCTTCTAGCTTATCTTATTTTTATAATAGATTCGTTACTTGGATGGCATAAACTTGACATTCCTTTCTAATGCATTTCTTGAATTGTATCGATGAAACTTGTCTGACTGACAGAGGTTTTGGTATGCCTTGGGTTGTTCTAACAGTGCCAAAATTATCTTCGTAGCTAAGTATCTTTGTATAATAGTCTAGTACTGCTTTGTGTTGTTCCAACCAATCCATCCCGATAATCATATCATAAGATCCTAGTGGTAGGATGTTCAGATTGGTCCTTATCTTTTGACCATCTAAGATGAACTCAAGATCAGGAATAAAGTTAACTAATTTTCTTTTAGCAACTATTGCTAGTTGTACAAGCCAAGATTTTTCGTGTTTTTGTTTCTTAAGTTTATTCAACTCTACTACATCGGGAGTAATATAAATTAATGTAGCTCCAGGGTCAATTAGAACATATATTCGAGTGTCATGGATTTTACCTTCGATTTCTACCATTGAGGATTGGTGGTCAGCTTGTCGACCATCTATGGCTGCATTTATCCGATGTAGACTTCTGCCCATGTCTCCCACTATCGAGGCTTCCTGCAAATTGTGGACAGCAGTGTTGTTTGCTGCAATTAAACGTGGATAGTTCCTCCTTAGATGAGGCTCTCCACACTCCCAACACTTTAATGGCTCGCGGGAGTTGTCCCCAAACTTCTTTGTTCCCAGGTGTACTGGTTTACCGCTACCTTGCATATTCAGATGATTAGAGTGAAAATCCTTCCTTGGGAAACTTTTTGCTACATTCTGATATGGAGTTGGCTAGTATCCCTTCTTCCGCTGCACCATCTTTCTTCTTATCCTTCCAGGTCTTGGGAAACTCTACTCACTGTTTATACTGGTCATAACACATTTGTGCCTTCCTGAATGCCTCACTCAAGGATTTGGGGCTATCAAACTCGATTCTATCCTGGTAAGCCTGTGGTAAACAGCTTAAGAATCATTGGATCTTTACCTTGTCCTCTCAGATGTACTGTACGAACCTCAATAGTTCCAGAAACTTATTTATAAGGTCCTCCATTGTCATTTGTCCAAGTAGTAATTCATAAAACTCTTTTTTCTTCCTTTCATAATAGCTTTCAGAAAGGTATTGTTTCTTGAAATACTTCTTGAAATCAGACCATTCCAACTGTTTCTCCTTTAGGCCCTTGGCCAATTTCAAGTCCTGCCACCAGATGCTGGTCTTCCCCTTCAGATTGTAGATGTCCATTCTAACCTTCATGTTCCTGGAATAATTGTATATTTGGAAGTATTTTTTTGATGTCCAACAACCATGTCTCGACTTCTTCTACTGTCCTGGATTCTCCGTCAAAAGTAGCTAGTTTAATCTTTTTAAATTCTCCTTCAAGGTGGTCTGTTTGTTTTCTTTTTTTGTCTGGTATGGTTTTTTCTTCAGCTGAAGGTGTCCCTTCACACGAACTGTCTCCTTTTTCTATTTTCGCACCAGAATTCTTGGAGGCCCTTTTGCTGACCTCTTCCTCATGGTTATCATCTTTTGGGCTCTTCTTTGGTTACTATACTACGCAGCAGGACTTCATTTATCTCTTGTTGTTCTTGTGTGCCCTCTTCAATTTTTCATTGTCGGCATTGAAAACCTGTAGTTCAACAATAAGGTTCCTCATTGTTTCCAACACCTCTGTGGGTGAGCTTCCATC
Source organism: Picea mariana (assembly GCA_032191745.1). Classification (NCBI taxonomy): domain Eukaryota; kingdom Viridiplantae; phylum Streptophyta; class Pinopsida; order Pinales; family Pinaceae; genus Picea; species Picea mariana. The sequence goes on from JASDQU010948833.1 coordinate 12,670, forward strand.
ATTGTTCTGTCTCAGATCTCCAAGAGGTCCTTGCTATGGATTGCCTTCCATCCTCATTTTTGCACCTTCTTGAGATGCCATTATTTAACACAAAACAGAAAACCTTTATGTTTGTAATCCGCAAGATTTATTAGTTCTTTCATAAATCAAAATATATACTAAGCAATTAATGTGGCCCTGTTTAGGTCCAATGTT
>JASDQU010948833.1:13267-26006 GCA_032191745.1 Picea mariana
TTGTTCATCAAGCACATAAATGTGGCTGGTGCATTAGTGAATCCAAAAGGTATTACTACAAACTCGTAGTGTCTGTATCTTGTTCGAAAAGTTGTTTTGTTTATGTCCTGGTCCTTTATCCTAACTTGATGATAACCGGATCGTAAATCCAATTTTGAGAAGATCTTGACCCCACCAACTTGATCGAACAGATCATTTATCCTGGGTAAGGGGTATTTGTTCTTAATGATCACTTTGTTCAGTTGTCTATAATCGATACATAGTCTTAGAGTACCGTCTTTCTTTTTCACAAAGAGGACTGGTGCACCTCATGGAGAGACACTTGGTCTGATATAATCTTTGTCCAACAATTCTTGTAATTGTATTTTTAATTATGTCAGTTCTGGTAGGCTCATTTGGTAGGGTGCTTTTGAGATGGGGGTTGATCTGGGTAGTAAGTCTATGGAGAAATCTATTTCTCTCCTAGGAGGTAATTCTAATATCTCATCAACAAACATGTCTCTAAATTCACGTAGGACAACAAAGTCTTATGGCTTATCTTATTTTTCTAATAGATTCGTTACTTGGATGGCGTAAACTTGACATCCCTTTCTAATACATTTCTTGAATTGCATCGCTAAAACTTGTCTAACTGACACATGTTTTGGTATGCTTTGGGTTGTTCTAACAGTGCCAAAATTATCTTCGTAGCTAAGTATCTTTGTATAACAGTCTAGTACTGCTTTCTGTTGTTCCAACCAATCCATCTCGATAATCATATCATAAGATCCTAGTGGTAGGATGTTCAAATTGGTCCTTATCTTTTGACCATCTAAGCTGAACTCAAGATCAGGAATAAAGTTAACTACTTTTCTTTTAGCACCTGTTGCTAGTTGTACAAGCCAGGAGTAATATAAATTAACGTAGCTCCAGGGTCAATTAAAATAGAGATTCGAGTGTCATGGATTTTACCTTCAATTTCTACCACCGAGGACTGGTGGTCAGCTTGTTGACCATCTATGGTTGCATTTATCTGATACAGACTTCTGCCCATGTCTCCCACTATCGAGGCTTCCTGCAAATTGTGGAAAACAGTGTTGTTTTCTACAATTAAACATGGATAGTTCCTCCTTAGATGAGGCTCTCCACACTCCCAACATTTTAATGGCTCCCGGGAGTTGTCCCCAAACTTCTTCGTTCCCAGGTGTACCGGTTTACGGCTACCTTGCGTATTCAGATGATTGGAGTGAAAATCCTTCCTTGGGAAACTTTTTGTTTCACTCTGATAAGGAGCTGGCTGGTATCCCTTCTTCCACTGGTGCATTCCATATTGCTTCTTATCCTTCCAAGTCTTGGGAAACTCTACCCACTGTTTATACTGGTCATAGCACATTCGTGCCTTCCTGAATGCCTCACTCAAGGATTTGGGGCTATCAAACTCGATTCTGTCCCGGTAAGCCTGTGGTAAACAACTTAAGAATCATTGGATCTTTACCTTGTCCTCCCAGATGTATGGTATGAACCTTAATAGTTCCAGAAATTTATTTATAATGTCCTCCATTGTCATTTGTCTGAGTCGGAATTCATAAAAATCTTTTGTCTTCCTTTCATAATAGATTTCAGAAAGGTATTGTTTCCTGAAATACTTCTTGAAGTCGGACCATTCCAACTGTTTCTCCTTTAGGCCCTTGGCCAATTTCAGGTCCTGCCACCAGATGTTGGCCTTCCCCTTCAGATTGTAGATGGCCATTCTAACCTTCATGTTACTGGAATAGTTGTAGATTTGGAAGTATTTTTTTGATGTCCAACAACCATGCCTTGGCTTCTTCTCCTGTCCTGGATTCTCCGTCAAAAGTAGCTGGCTTAATCTTTTTAAATTCTCCTTCAAGGTGGTCTATTTGTTTTCTTTTTTTGTCTGGTATGGTGTTGTCTTCAGCTGAAGGTGTCCCTTCAAACAAACTATCTCCTTTTTCTATTTTTGCACCAGAATTCTTGGAGGCCCTTTTGCTGACCTCTTCCACATGGTTATCATCTTTTGGGGTTTTCTTGGTTACTATACTATGCAACAGGACTTCATTTATCTCTTGTTGTTCCTGCTATGCCTTCTTCAATTTTTCATTGTCGGCCTTGAAAACCTGTAGTTCAACAATAAGGTTCCTCAGTGTTTCCAACACCTCCGTGGGTGAGCTTCCATCATTGTTCTGTCTCAGATCTCCAAGAGGCCCTTGGTGCGAATTCCCTTCCATCTTCATTTATGCACCTTCTTGAGCTGCCATTATTTAACAAAAAACAGAAAAGCTTTTTGTTTGTAATCCGCAAGATTTATTAGTTTTTTCATAATTCAGAATATATACTAAGCAATTAATGTGGCCCTATTCAGGCCTAGTGTTGTAACTTTTTCTTTGATACCATATGTAATGAACCTCATAATCACCATAAAAAAAAAAAAAAAAATCCTATGACGAAACTCCATTGCGTTTAAGCTCAGAATATAAGAGAAGGTAAGATTTAATTCTGTCCATAATGAAATTAATAGCAGTCTCATTATGAAAAATTCGAATACTTAAAGGTGCATGTTTTCATGGCAAGCAGAACTAAAATAAAACATCACACTAAACATCGGTTTAACTAGATTAAAACCTTCCAATACAACCAATTATGTACTTGTCACACCCTGTACATAGTGATTCATAATGTTATATGTTATCCTTTTGTCCTACCTCTGTCTCGAATGAAAATTCTCCATTGATTCTACCAGTCCATTCCTTACTATGTTAGATTTGTTCATATAACCAATAATTCATGCTATGCTCCTATAGTTTTTGTGAAAGACAGTGCTCAAATGGGTTTCGGCAATTTTTCCAATGCCGAACACACAAAAACAAAGGGGCCATGTTGTTTGCCAAAAACGTGAAAAAACTTGAAGACTGTGGCCTCAGTACTTCGGGTTTTCATGGTTCGAAATCCTGCGACTTCAAAAGCAACAAAACAACAAAACACAACATCTCTCAAATCGCGAAAGTGGGTCAGCATTTCAGTATTTCGGAGTTTGGGATTTCGCGAGTACAAAGTCAAACATCAACACATGACAACTTCCGAAATTGCGAAAAGTGTCCAACATTTCAGGATTTTGTGAGTACAAAGCCAAACATCAACACACAACAACTTTCAAAATTGCGAAAAGTGACTAGCATTTCGGGATTTCAGAGTTCGAGATTTCACGAATACAAAGTCAAACATCAACACACGACAACTCCCGAAATTGCGAAAAGTGACCAGCATTTCGGGATTTCGGCGTTTGGGATTTTGCGAGTACAAAGCCAAACATCAACACACGACAACTTCCAAAATTGTGAAAAGTGACCAGCTTTTCGGGATTTCGTGAGTATAAAGTCAAACATTAACACATGACAACTCCTGAAATTGTGAAAAAGGTAAGTGGGATCAACACTTCGGAGTTTTTGGGGTTTGGGACTTCGCGAGTTCAGGGTCCCCAACATCTTATGTAACAAACCTCTGAAATGCGAAAAGAGAGAAGGTTGGACTAGCTCTTCAGGGTTTCGGGGTTCGGAACTTCGTGAGTTCAAGTGCCTCAACATCTCATGTAATAAACCTCCAAAATGCGAAAAGAGAGAAGGTTGGACTAGTTCTTTGGGGTTTCAGGGTTCGAAACTTCATGAGTTCAAGTGCCCTAACATCTCATGTAACAAACCTCTGAAATGCGAAAAGAGAGAAGGTTGGATTAGAAGATTGCAATATCTTCTGTTGAAAAACTACGGTGGTAAATCAGTGAAAATGTAAAGGAAGAGAGTACTCTACTTCTACTGAAATTTTCACATTATTTAAAAACTTCATGATCTTTGTCCTTTACTGGTGTTCTTGCTTCTGTTCTATGAGACAATAGGTGTAAAAGGATTCAATATCCGTCAGAATTCATAAAGTCGAAACTTATGAGTTTTAAACGTATAGACTCTATAAAAGGGTACACCAGGGTAACAATTTTCTGTCAGGTAAATTCCAAATTCGTCATAGACCTCAACTATGAAAAGGGGTAGACCAATATCAACAAAGAAAGCATAAAATCCTCTGATAGGTGTCGATCCTCATGATTCTTCAGCATCTGAAAAAGAAGGGGTTTTCCAGATTTCTTTGACCTTCCGAATTTGTCATTCTATACACATCTAGTACTTTGTTTGCATGTTGTTAGTGCATCCAAGAAATTCATATAAAACATTGAAAGACGTATATGTAGGTAATTATATGAGTATCCTCGTGATCCTTAAGGTTCTTGCTATTCCATATTTCTGTTCAATTCTTAAAGTAAAAAACATGAAGTCTCTTTAAGGGGCAAGATTGTTCGGAAGTTTAATTCTAGCAATGCATCTACATGTTTCCTTTCAGCACAAATTTACTCAATTATGATTTGCTCAGTTTTAGATCTGTTTAGTACTTCGGTCACAGAAATAAACCTATATCTACCCAGATTGGTCTTCTTCACACACACCGAGTATCCTAGCATTTCGACATCAGACTAAAACTAACCCGTAGATGGATCGGCTTTCTTAAACTCCACTCGTATAAAAGTAAATTTGTCTAGTACTTCCAAATTTTGGGAGGGACCACTCCATAATTTATACTGTGATTGTAAATTTAATACCATGATAGATGTCATCCATTGAAAGAATTATTTCAAATTTAGAACAATTAGATGCAAAATATTATTTACACGCAAAACATCCGAGAACAGAGAGGGAAAGGTTTACATTAACGCAATTAGATATAATCACTCAACAGATACATGACATCAATCAAACATAGCCATTCAAAATAGAGAGGGATAGATCAACATATCTGAATCCAATCCGTAGGAAGACAAAGGGAACAACCACGTTCCTCCCAACCATAGAACAAGGCAACCAAATTACTTGCCCAGTTCACCCCCTAGCCTGACCATGAATCCATGAGGGCGAACTTGGAGAATCCTCAATAATATTCCAAAATTTTTCAGCAGTTATCTCCTTGCCTCACACTTGCTCGGCAGTGCTCATAGCAGCAAGAGGACTCGCAATCCTTTCCCAGCATACTTGGTAGCGTCTTGACTCCTTGCATATGCTATTTATCCATTTTTGCCCAGGTCATTTTCCCTCCTTTGGGGATTTTTGCAGTTTTTTTTTTTTCTTAATCCCTGATTTTCAGGGGCTACCAGTGGCCAAATCCCTGATTTTCCACTTGTAATAATCATCCCAGAGGCATTTTCAACATGTTCCCCACTCATGGAGTCATGGTCTGTTGATTTTAACATGGTTGTTCCATTTGTCCTCCTGCAATTAATATAAATATTTTGTTGTGATACAAGTGTCATAGTCAAATAGTTAGTTGAGTCCAAATAGATATCTTCCCAATAGTCACAATAGTTAAATACAATTATTAAGGTCGAAATCCAGAATTGCCATAAATGGAAAAAAAAATCCAGATTCGAATTCGCCAAAAACAAAAATAATTTCCAACACACAAAAATAAAAAATATTTTATTTTTGGGGGATGTCACATCCTTTCCCCCTTCAGTAAAACACTGTCCTTAGTGTTCGTTCCTTTACTGGAACAATTTTGGATGAGATTTCTACAAATCTCCCTCCAATTCCCAAGTGGCCTCCTCAGGACTAAAGTGCTTCCTATGCACCTTTACCTGAGCGTTGGCTCTATTTCGAAGTGTTATTTCTCTCTGTTCCAGAATGCGCAGGGGTTCCACCTAGAACTTGCCTTCAGGTTCCACCTGCACCAAGTTCCAATCAATCATATGAGTAGGGTCATGAATATACTTTTTCAACAAAGAAACATGAAATACATTATGAATTCTTAGATTAGATGGAAGTGCAAGCTGATAAGCTACGGGTCCAATTCAAGCTAGTATATCGAAGGGCCCACAAAAATTGCATGCCAGCTTGGCACAGTTCCCCAACTTCAGTGAGCTTTTTCAGGCTTTGACCTTCAAATAAACATGGTCTCCCACTTGAAATTCCAAGTGTATTCTTTTCTGATCCACATAGCTCTTCTGTCTGTCCTGTGCTTCTTTCAAGTTCTGTTGTACCTTCCTTACCATGTTCTCCATTTCTTGGAGCATCTCTGGTCCAACCATGAGTCTGTCAGTCGGGTTATCCAAACTAATTGGAGTTGTACACTTTCTATCGTACAGTATTTCGAAAGGGCTCAACTTAGCCGAAGTTTGGTACACATTGTTATATGAAAATTCTACCAAGTGTGGGTAGTCTTCCCACTTGTTCAGCTTTGTTCTTACATACATGCGGAGGATATCCTCTATGATTTGGTTTGTCCTTTCGGTCTATCCATCCATTTGTGGATGATAACACGTAATGAAATTCAAATTAGTATTTATCCCTGCAAACAATTCTTTCCAAAAAGCGGATGTGAATTTTATGTCTCTATCTGAAATCACCATTTTAGGAATACCATGCAGTCTAAAATTTTCTTTCATGAATATTTCAATAATATTAATAGCTTTAAAAGTAGACTTTACAGGAATAAAGTGTGTGGACTTACTCAGTTTATCGATTACAACCATGATTGAATCATTATGTTTCTGAGTTTTAGGCAAACCTATTATAAATTCCAACGATATGGTCTCCCATTTCCATTTTGGTACTGGTAATGGCTGTAATAGGCCAGCTGGATGTTGGTGTTTGGCCTTAACCTGCTGACAATCTTGGCACCTAGCCAAGTGCTCTGCTGTTTCGCCCTTCATGTTAGGCCAGTAAAATAGTTTTCTGAGTGTTGTTATTGTTTTTTGGTAGCCTGGATGGCCAGAATATGGTTTCTTATGCACTTCATCTAAAATAGTTAATTTTAGCTCTGTTGAATCTGGTATGTAAAGTCTGTTTTTAAATCTTAATAGTTCCTTCTTGTCGATACTTATATCTGATTTATCTGAGTTTGTGATACTGTTTTGCAATTATGCCATCATCTTAGTGTAATTTTTGTCGTTAATACCTGTCGTTTTTATTCTTTGTTCCAGATCACTTTCACCCCTGCTAATATTTATCTCAAATAACCCATGGATTATGTGGCTTAAAGCATCTGCTACTTTATTTTCCTTACCCTTGATACGTTTGACCTCGAAGTCGAATTCACTCAAGAAGGTTAGCTACCTTGTTTGTCTTGCATGAAGGTCTAGTTGGTTAAACATATATTTCACTCTGCTATTATCCGTCAATAGTAAGAATTTTTTGCCCATTATATAGTGTCGCCACATTTTTAAGGCATGTATTACTGCTGCCAATTCTAAGTCATGAGTGACATAGTTTCGCTCATGTTCCTTTAATTTTCGGGACTCATAACAAATCACGTGCCCTTCCTGAGTTAGAAGACCACCTAGTCCCTCTTTACTTGCATCAACACATACTGTGAAGTCTTTATCTGGGTCGGCTACCTTCAAAATGGGCGCCTATGTCAATAATTCTTATAGATTATTAAAACTGTCTTGACACTTTTGCGACCAGTTAAGCTTGGTCCCTTTATTTTGTAATGACGTGATAGGGTAGACTATCTTGGAGAACCCTTCTATAAATCTGCGATAATATCCAGTGACTCCCATGAATGACCAGATATCTTCCACATCCTTAGGTACTAGCCATTCCATAATGGCTTTTATCTTTTCCGGGTCTGCGACAATACCTTCCGAGGAAATGACATGTCCTAAATATTGTATTTCTTTTTTATAAAAGTCACATTTGTCGAATTTTACGTATAGTTTGTGTTTTCTGAGTGTTTGTAGAACTATTCTTAAGTGTTCATCATGTTCCTCCTTCATTTTAGAATAGACCAGAATATCGTCGATAAATACCACTACGAACTTGTCTAAGTATTGGCTGAAAATGTTGTTCATCAAGCACATAAATGTGGTTGGTGCATTAGTGAGTCCTAAAGGTATGACTACAAACTCGTAGTGTCTATATCCTATTCGAGAAGTTGTTTTGTTTATGTCCTGGTCATTTATCCTAACTTGACGATAACCAGATCGTAAATCCAATTTTGAGAAGATCTTGGCCCCACCAACTTGATCGAACAGATCATTTATCCTGGGTAAGGGGTATTTGTTCTTAATGGTCACTTTGTTCAGTTGTCTATAATCGATACATAGTCTTAGAGTACCGTCTTTCTTTTTCAGAAAGAGGACTGGTGCAGCCCATGGTGAGACACATGGTCTGATATACTCTTTGTCCAACAATTCTTGTAATTGTATTTTTAATTTTGTTAGTTCTGGTAGGCTCATTCGGTATTGTACTTTTGAGATGGGGGTTGATCTGGGTAGTAAGTCTATGGAGAAATCTATTTCTCTCCTAAGAGGTAATTATGGTATCTCATCAACAAACATGTCTCTGAATTCATGTAGGACAACAAAGTCTTCTAGCTTATCTTATTTTTATAATAGATTCGTTACTTGGATGGCATAAACTTGACATCCCTTTCTAATGCATTTCTTGAATTGTATCGATGAAACTTGTCTGACTGACACAGGTTTTGGTATGCCTTGGGTTGTTCTAACAGTGCCAAAATTATCTTCGTAGCTAAGTATCTTTGTATAATGGTCTAGTACTGCTTTGTGTTGTTCCAACCAATCCATCCCGATAATCATATCATAAGATCCTAGTGGTAGGATGTTCAGATTGGTCCTTATCTTTTGACCATCTAAGATGAACTCAAGATTAGGAATAAAGTTAACTACTTTTCTTTTAGAAACTATTGCTAGTTGTACAAGCCAAGATTTTTCGTGCTTTTGTTTCTTAAGTTTATTCAATTCTACTACATCGGGATTAATATAACTTAATGTAGCTCCAGGGTCAATTAGAACATATATTCGAGTGTCATGGATTTTACCTTCGATTTCTACCACTAAGGACTGGTGGTCAGCTTGTCGACCATCTATGGCTGTATTTATCCGATGTAGACTTCTGCCCATGTCTCCCACTATCGAGGCTTCCTGCAAATTGTGGACAATAGTGTTGTTTTCTGCAATTAAACGTGGACAGTTCCTCCTTAGATGAGGCTCTCCACACTCCCAACACTTTAATGGCTCGCGGGAGTTGTCCCCAAACTTCTTTGTTCCCAGGTGTACCGGTTTACCGCTACCTTGCATATTCAGATGATTAGAGTGAAAATCCTTCCTTGGGAAACTTTTTGCTACATTCTGATATGGAGTTGGCTAGTATCCCTTCTTCTGCTGCACCATCTTTCTTCTTATCTTTCCAGGTCTTGGGAAACTCTACTCATTGTTTATACTGGTCATAGCACATTTGTGCCTTCCTGAATGCCTCACTCAAGGATTTGGGGCTATCAAACTCGATTCTATCCTGTTAAGCTTGTGGTAAACAACTTAAGAATCATTGGATCTTTACCTTGTCCTCTCGGATGTACTGTACGAACCTTAATAGTTCCAGAAACTTATTTATAAGGTCCTCCATTGTCATTTGTCCAAGTAGTAATTCATAAAACTCTTTTTTCTTCCTTTCATAATAGCTTTCAGAAAGGTATTGTTTCTTGAAATACTTCTTGAAATCAGACCATTCCAATTGTTTCTCCTTTAGGCCCTTGGCCAATTTCAAGTCCTGCCACCAGATGATGGTCTTCCCCTTCAGATTGTAGATGTCCATTCTAACCTTCATGTTGCTGGAATAATTTTAGATTTGGAAGTATTTTTTTGATGTCCAACAACCATGCCTCGACTTCTTCTGCTGTCCTGGATTCTCTGTCAAAAGTAGCTGGTTTAATCTTTTTAAATTCTCCTTCAAGGTGGTCTGTTTGTTTTCTTTTTTTGTCTGGTATGGTTTTTTCTTCAGCTGAAGGTGTCCCTTCAGACGAACTGTCTCCTTTTTCTATTTTCGCACCAGAATTCTTGGAGGCCCTTTTGCTGACCTCTTCCTCATGGTTATCATCTTTTGGGCTCTTCTTTGGTTACTATACTACGCAGCAGGACTTCATTTATCTCTTGTTGTTCTTGTGTGCCCTCTTCAATTTTTCATTGTCGGCCTTGAAAACCTGTAGTTCAACAATAAGGTTCCTCATTGTTTCCAACACCTCTGTGGGTGAGCTTCCATCATTGTTCTGTCTCAGATCTCCAGGAGGTCCTTGCTACGGATTGCCTTCCATCCTCATTTCTGCACCTTCTTGAGATGCCATTATTTAACACAAAACAGAAAAGATTTATGTTTGTAATCCGCAAGATTTATTAGTTCTTTCATAAATCAGAATATATACTAAGCAATTAATGTGGCCCTGTTCAGGTCCAATGTTGTAACTTTTGCTCTGATACCATATGTAATGAACCTCATAATCACCATAAAAAAAAAAAAATCCTATGACAAAACTCCATTGTGTTTAAGCTCAGAATATAAGAGAAGGTAAGATTTAATTTTGTCCATAATGACATTAACAACAGTCTCATTACGAAAAATTCGAATACTTAAAGGTACATGTTTTCATGGCAAGCAGAACTAAAAAAAAAAAATCACACTAAACATCGGTTTAACTAGATTAAAACCTTCCAATAGAACCAATTATGTACTTATCACACCCTGTACACAGTGATTCATAATGTTATATGTTATCCTTTTGTCCTACCTCTGTCTCAAATGAAAATTCTCCATCGATTATACCAGTCCATTCCTTACCATGTTAGAGTTGTTCATATAACCAATAACTCCTATTGTGCTCCTACAGTTTTTGTGAAAGACAGTGCTTAAATGGGTTTCAACGATTTTTCCAATGCCAAACACACAAAAACAAAGGGGCCATGTTGTTTGCCAAAAACATGAAAAAACTGGAAGACTGTGGCCTCAGTACTTCGAGTTTTCGAGGTTCGAAATCCTACAACCTCAAAATCCCAAAACAACAAAACACAACATCTCTCAAATCGTGAAAGTGGGTCAGCATTTCGGGATTTCGGAGTTCGGGATTTCGCGAGTACAAAGTCAAACATCAACACACGGTAACTTCTAAAATTGTGAAAAGTGTCCAGCATTTCAGGATTTCGGAATTCAAGATTTCATGAGTACAAATCCAAACATCAACACACGGAAACTTCTGAAATTACGAAAAGTGACCAGCATTTCAGTATTTTGGAGTTCGGGATTTCATGAGTACAAAGTCAAACATCAACACACAGCAACTCCCAAAATTATGAAAAGTGACCAGGATTTCGAGATTTTGGCATTCAGGATTTCACGAGTACAAAGCCAAACATCAACACATGACAAATTCCAAAATTGCAAAAAGTAACCAACATTTCATGATTTTGCGAGTATAAAGACAAACATCAACACACAACAACTCCCGAAATTGTGAAAAAGGTAAGTGGGATCAACACTTCGGAGTTTTTGGGGTTCAGGACTTYGCGAGTTCARGTKCCCCAACATATCATGTAACAAACCTCTTAAATKGGAAAAGAGAGAAGGTTGGACTAGCGCTTCAGGGTTTCGGGKTTCRGAACTTCATGASTTCAAGTGCCCCAACATCTCATGTAGCAAACCTCCAAAATGTGAAAAGAGAGAAGGTTGGACTAGCGCTTCRGGGTTTCGGGGTTTAGAACTTCATGAGTTCAAGTGCCCAACATCTCATGTAACAAACCTCCGAAATGCGAAAAGAGAGAAGGTTGGATTAGAAGATTGCAATATCTTCTGTTGAAAAACTAAGGTGGTAAATCAGTCAAAACGCAAAGGAAGAGAGTACTCTACTTCTACTGAAATTTTCACATTATTTCAAAACTCCGTGATCTTTGTCCTTTACTGGTGTTCTTGCTTCTGTTCTGTGAGATAGTAGGTGTAAAAGGATTCAATATCTGTTAGAATTCAGAAAGTCCAAACTTATGAGTAGTAAACGTATAGACTCTATAAAAGGGTACACCAGGGTAACAGTTTTCTGTCAGGTAAATTCCAAATTCATCATAGACCTCAACTATGAAAAGGGGTAGACCAATCTCAACAAAGAAAGCATAAAATCCTCTGACAGGCATCGATCCTCATGATTGTTCAACATCTGAAGAAAAAGGGGTTTTCCAGATTTCTTTGACCAACTGAATTTGTCATTCTATACACACCTAGTACTTTGTTTTCATGTTGTTAGTGCATGTGAGAAATTCATATAAAATAGTGAAAGACGTATATGTAGGTAATTATATGAGTATCCCTGTGATCCTTAAGATTCTTGCTATTCCATATTTCTCTTCAATTCTTAAGGTAAGAAACAGGAAGTCTCTTTAAGGGGCAAGATTGTTTGGAAGTTTAATTCTAGCGATGCATCTACATGTTTCCTTTCAACACAAATTTACTCAATTCCGATTTGCTCAGATTTAGATCTGTTTAGTACTTTGGTCAAAGAAATAAACCTATATCTACCTACATTGGTCTTCTTCACATACACCGATTATCCTAGCATTTCGACTTTAGACTAAACCTAACCCGTAGATGGATCAGCTTTCTTAAACTCAACTAGTATAAAAGTAAATTTGTCTAGTACTTCCAGATTTTGGGAGGGACCACTCCAGAATTTAGACTATGATTGTAAATTTAATACCATGATAGATGTCATCCATTGAAAGAATTATTTCAAATTTAGAACAATTAGATGCAAAATATCAGTTACACACAAAACATCTGAGAACAGAGAGGGAAAGGTTTACATTAACGCAATTATATATAATCACTGAACAGATACCTGACATCAATCAAACATAGCCATTCAAAATAGAGAT
>JASDQU010948835.1:8795-26761 GCA_032191745.1 Picea mariana
ATGACTTAAAGAGATCACATGCATGCCATATTTGAAAATATCTTTAGGAATCATTGTAACTATTTTTGTAACAACCTAACTAGTCATAGTCGAGGCTATGGATGAGTTGGTAAGTTTGTTATGATTTCCACGCTCTATAGAAGACATGTCGAGAGGCATCCATATAAGAAAGGGCCACGTGTTTCTATCCATGTGGGGATTATTTGTGGAATACATGTGGGGATGCAGCTGTGGAAGACATGTGGGGATGCAAGGCTCATATTTGGACCTTCCTTTCAGTTCTAGAGTGGTTATTTTGTAGCCATATCTACCGAGAGATTAATGGTTCCACTGATAAACTTTCAAAGGAGGTGTTGGAGCTACAGGATGGAACCTTTAGTTTTCAAGAATTTTTTTATAGACAATCCCTTAGGGACATGACTTTTCATTTATAATTTTTTTTTCTTTAAAAATAATGAAAAAGTTGTAATTGCATAAGCGACAGGAAAAAAAGAAAAGATTTTTTTTTTTAAGGAAGTAGATAAGGAAAGTATCAATTTTGAAAAAGGGAGTTTTCTTTTGAAGAGTCCTTAAATTGACTAATATATGTATATTTCTTTCAATAAAATATAAAATTTTTTCTTACTCGAAATGTTTTTTTATAAATGTTAATATATATATTTTTTAAAATCTAATTTAAAAAAATTTGCATTCATTCTCAAGAACATATATATATACCCACCTTCGTAGACTTTACCAGTCAAATTGTTGGGCGGAGGTACACCAATTTGGTGTGCTGGCTTGGCCATGACCTTAGAAATAGATTATTATTATTATGACTGGCTAAATCCGACGTCCCTACAACCTAGGGGCATCCTATATTTATATATTAATCCTACTATAATATAGGCTATATTTATACAATAATACGATATCTCTTAGTATTTGTAACAATCCAATTTGATTAATTATTTATCATAGTTTTTAATTTAAATTTAATTAATTATTAAAATAAATTAAATGAGTCTTTTAATTATTTTATTATTAAAAAGTAGGTGAAGTAATTAATGGGGGGATAAGGTTGTTAGGGAATTAAGGAGGGAGATTTGAGAGAGGAGGATAAGGAAGATGAGGAGGACTTGGAAGGGGGGTCTTTGTTTTGGGGAAAAATTGGAGAAGGAAGAGGAAGAGGAAAAAATTATGGGGATAGAGAAGGAGGAAATTGGAAGAACAATTGTTTTGGGGAACTCTGGCACTGTTGTTGCTAGGAATTTTGGGCTTGGTGGCCACCAAACCACAAAGATTTCTCGAGCTACGGAGTTGGAGAGGTTGTTTCTAGTTGGATGAAAGGTTAATATTCTATTGGGCAGTTTGGAAAAACTCAAGAACAAAAGAACAAGGAGCTAAATCAACCAACCAACCGACAGATGTATCACCTAAGTAGACAAAAAATTAACAAAGTTAGATTAAAAAATATTGTATAATAAACAACAGAATTTGCTACACTCCCGCTCTGATATTTACAAAAGACTATCATCAAAAAGTGTAAAAAATCTCAAATCCTTCCAAAACAGTACTACCAGTATTGATATTTACAAAAGACTATCATCAAAAAGTGTAAAAAATCTCAAATCCTTCCAAAACAGTACTACCAGTATTGCAGAACTCAGACTTGGCCAAAAAAAACAAAGGCTATGGGCCCGACTCAACAACACGCATTGACAAACTATTATTCTTTTTTAGAAGGATATCAAATCATTCCTCCACAAGCGATTATTCATGTAAGTCCAATCCATGAAAGGAACCCCAAACCAAATATCCTGATATTGGCAAGGGTTTGACATCGCTGACTTAGGGAATACTCAACCAAAAATGGAGTTACTCAGCACAAAATTGCCAAGCAATAAATGAATTAGTCATTTTAGGTGACTTTTCTTCTGTGGCAGCCACTTATTTCAAACTATTTTCTGAATTGCAATATTTTGCAGTTCAACAATTTTTGGGCCTACAAAACATTTCCAGAAGAACTCGTCGATTAATCAGTAACTCCTAAATTCATTGATTAATAGGAAATCTCCACAACACAGTAGTACAAACAAACATAGAGCCATAAAGCTAATAATTTTAAATAGCAGGTAGATAGTTGGGTATGGTCTGATAGGAAAAACAACATCTAGGATATGAGGATGTATTAAAATATCTTTTCATCTTTCTAGATCACAAAACACTAGAATTAAACGGACATATACATATAATGTTAAAACAATGCAAAAAGAGAGACTGAGATCCTAAAATGTTTCGTTCGAATGGGACTTACAGTAAAAGAGATGATTTGGCTTTTCGTTTCCGACCGATTCTTCGTCCGGAGTCGGCATATTGCTGGTCTTGGACTGCAGGCACACCATTCTAAGAACTTTAAAGCGATAATTTAAACGATCTTTTCAGGCGGCTTAGAAATGGCTACGATTTCTGCATTTTTTTCAACTGAGGACAGTCATTGTTATCTATCCAACGGAAATAAAATCCGTCTGCCATCGCCTGCTTCTGTTATAGAAATCCATATTCATTGTTCTTCTTATTCTGCGTCGTCTCTGAAATTTCCGCAGATATTCAACGATCTTGACCTGGTAAATCTTTCCCGGTAAATACCAGCGTTGGTTAGACCTGAACCTGTGAGAAAGGGTGAAGATCAAACAATGTCTTGGGAAGAACCATGGAAACGGCCAGACTGAGATTGGTTATTTGCAATTAGATGTTCCCTTCTCTTGACAGGCGGCAGAGTAGACAAAACGTTTCCGTGAGGTCGCTCCTTATATTTAACACGAAAGCATCCGAAAAAGCACCCCATTATGTCTCCTCGACAGTGAATATTCAAATCTTCAAACGTTTAAACACAAATCTCTCTCGAAAATCCTTTCCTTCGTTCTCTGGCAAGAAGAAAGCACCGCACGAAAGGAAATCAAAATGAAGCCGATCCTCCCCTTCCTCTGTGGCCGCAACATTAACTTGCAAGGCTTCCTGGGATTTTCATCGAGCATATGAGGAGGACGATGATATTTTGCAACACAAGTTGTGGCTGCCGCACACGATATGAACCCTTCAGTTGCAACACCTGCGGATGAGATTTAATCGCTAGGGTTTGTAGGTAGACAAATAAGAAGATAGGGTTACAGAGAGAAAAAACAAATGCTCTACTAAGAGATGCAGATTAAGTACCTTAATTGTCCTTTCAACTTAGCATCTGTCATTAATTCTCTTTCAAAAACATTAGAAGAATAAATTAATTAAGTTTCAACATCTTCATGATTAAGGACCTTTTCATGATTAAGGGCCTTCTCATGAATGAAATGATATTATATGTTCAAAATCATGTTCGAAAAAATCATCATCGAAATATTATATGTTCACATACGAGCTTTGGGTTAGTGATTGATAGACTTTTTCGGAAAGTGATATACATGAAGCCAATCAAATTAAAATATGATATCAATTATAAAATAGAGTGAAAAGTGTGATTTTAATTACCAAATCTATGAATACAAGGTCTAGTACATCAAATAAACAAAACAAATCTCAAGAAAAAGTAAAGTGGGAGTGAATCTCAAGAAAAAGTAAAGTGGGAGTGGGATAGATATAATCATGTCATTAATTATAAGTGGAAACAATACACAAGTTTAATTTCCCATGAATTCTATAATCTGGCATGATGAGAAAAATGATGTTAAATATGGAATAGAAGAGTTGAAGAGAAAGGAGTCAAGAATCATTGGGAAGAAGGAGGAAAAGATTTGGAAGAGAAAGGAGTGAATAACTATAATAATAATAATAATAATCTATTTTTAAGGTCACAGCACACCAAATTGGTGTATGAGACCCCCTTGTTTGTGGGATAAGGGACCCCCCTCCGCCCAGCGATTTGACTGGTAAAGTCTACGAAGGTATACATACCCTACCCCCCTCTGGATTTGAACCTGTGACCTCTTAAGAGGAAACACATGTTCTGTAGATGTTCTTCTTTTTTACATAAACCTTTATGAAAAAGCAGTCCTTTCACCAATCATTTCACCAATTTATTAGTATTTTAATAAATAATATTTTTCATTTTTTTAATGTTTTCATAAAAAAATACTTTTAATTTTTTTAGTTTTTTAATAAATAATAATGTTTCAATTTGTTAAAATAATAGTGTTTTAATAAAAATACTAATAAATAGTAGTGTTTTTAATAAAAATACTTTGTATTGAAAATAATATAAAGTGGAAATAATTCGAAGATTGTATTTCAAAACTATTGGGATTCTATTTTCATAAAAAGCATGTAAAATATGTCATAAATAGATAATAATAATAATAATAATTTATTTTTAAGGTAACGATCACCATACTAAATTGGTGTATGAGACCCTCTTGTTTATGGGACAAGGGACCCCCCTCCATCCAGCAATTTGACTGGTAAAGTCTAAGAAGGTATACATACCCTACCCCCCTCTGAATTTGAACCTGTGACCTCTTAAGAGGAAACACATATTCTTAACCATAGTTATGGTTTCTCTACAAAATCAATATGAGGAACACTAGTCCATTGTTGCACCTGCTCTACACAAAGTCAAGGTGATGGAGACTCTTCCACTCACTTGTGAACATGGTCTGCTCTATGAAGTGATTTACTAAATTTATTTAGTTTATTTGTCAAAAATAAATGAGAATTTTGATAACTCAATAAGGTCACATTGTACAATCTAGTTTATTGAAAAATATCTCGTCATATTTAATGGTTGTTGTTTCTATTTTTAGGTTTAATGACCTAATTTTTACATATATGAAAAATTTACATATATATTATTCATAAAAATATCCATAAACATGACATTTTTTTAAATCCCTCACATAAATACTCAATAATAAAAACATAAAATATACATGCATAGAACCATGGATTAAATTAGAACAAAGGTAAAAGTTAAACTTTATTATGCACAAAAGTTGGAAGATCTCTAAAAATACAACTTGTTCTAATGTCAAACATTGCAACCAAAATATTTAGTCATAAAGGTGTTGAAGATTAACATTGAATATGTTTATGAAAAATTCATAACTAACCATTGGCTCAATTTTAGAGAATGGATGTTGATAATCCTAAAATTTTTAAAGTTAATGAAAAAGGTTTAAAATTACAAGTTAGAAACAAAACATATGTTCAAATCTCCCAATTCACTGTATGAATATTTTACTTGGCAGGATGCAGAGACCTTACGACGAGATCATTCCTCACTTTTTTGAGTTTGTAAAATGGAAAAGAAGCATAGATTAGGGTCCAATTTAAATGCAGAGCAGAGCTTATCTAAATTCTACATCTAATTTTCAAAAGAAAACATTAATATCATTTAAAGCCAGATCAGGGTGTCTAAGACAAATCCTGAAACATAATCTTCTTATAAATGATAAAGAAAGATAACAATATGTGAGACAAGATAATAACTAATTACATAAGAAAGGTACATCACCACATGATCATGACACGAGAATCTGGGAACAAAGTCTTTGTATTTATCCAAGAAAATCACTAAAAACCTATGAGCATTTTTTACTTTTTTTGGTCATGCCAAGTCCCAATCCCCTTTTTTTCAAATTCATAGGCTTTATAGCCTTTACATAACAGTTCAAGATCCTATAAAAATGGATCTGAAATACTTAAAATAGAATAAAATCAAAACTAGTATGATATATCAAATCTAGTCCTGATTTAAGGGTCAACCCTGATCAGCTAGATCTTCAACAATATTCAACAACATTCAACACTATCTGATATCTTCAATAACTTTCCAAGTGATGACAAGGCATTTTGAAATCCTATTTTGACAAATAAGCAGTTTTTTGACCAAAAATTGAAAAGCCACGTAACCTTCTTGCCTTAGTATCTGCCTCAAAAACTGGAAATGGATGATGATTTGTATCCTTTTAATATTTATCTTTCATTTGGAACCCCTTCTAGACGATCTGGAAACAAAAATCTCCGATCTGAGCAAAAACATGAGCATTCTACCAGTTTCTACGTTTTCAATGGCTTACAAGTATAAAACAGAGTAGGATTAGTTGTTGAAAGCAGATCTTTCGATAGCTAACAACGCTTTGAGAAAAACAAATAAGCTGCCAAAAATCCTTATTTTTCCACAACCTTTCAAAACTGCAAAAATGGATTTTCTTTGATCTACCTACTCTTTAGGATCCTTATTTAGGTTCTCAACAACTTCTGCTAGAGATTTTAAATCAGGATGTACTCTTGGATTAGGATTTTTAAGCCTTAGTTTGATCCTTAAACCTCTAACCATTTTAAGCAACTTACGATTCTCCTTGAGCAATTTCTTATTCCTCTTCCGTTCCTTTACATGCATTTTAGCTAACCTTTCAAAACAATCTCTTACCTCATCTGATGTGTTTCTCTTTGCTTGTTGATGCTTCAGGAATCTCCAGGTCTGGAACCTCTGGTGAAAAAGGTGCTTCTTCAAAAGCAGCTTGTTCAGGAACCTCTCCTTCTATTGACTCTAAATCCTCCTCTGAATCTCTATAAGGAATATTTAGGACATTTTTGTTAGGGGCACTAGCTTGCCCTTCTATAGCTTGACTGAAATCAAGCTTATTTTTAGCTCTCTTAGACTTAGAAGAAGAATCTGGCTCCTTTATTTGTACTGGGGAGATAGCTCTTCTTTTTCTTTTACTTCTCATGGGTGTAGAATATTTCTTGGATGAGAGCTTCTTCTTGTCCTTGGGTTGGGGTTCTGGTTGAAATTCTCCCCAGAAAAGAAGATTCTCCCAAGTTTTATTACTCCTCTGCAATTCTTCTAGAACTATAAGCTTGATGAGACTGTGATGGGAGAGACTACCCTGCACCTTACTAGGTTTGGCCTAGACCTAGTGTGTCATTTTTGTCAAGATTCTATGAAGGTAGAAGGGAGGATTCAAAGGCAATCTACCTGTAAACTGGTTCATAAGATTTAAATGGTAGAAAATTAATCTACCATATATGCCTTCACATGTGATGTATACCTAAATTGATTTAAGAAAATGTTGCCACTTTTCTTTTAAGAAGGATCTAGGTATATCTTTCTTCCAAGTGATACATTTGTGTTCAGGCTTGAGATAAGACCTGAATTCAATGTCTTTAGTAGTGGTTGATTTGAACCATATTTCATCAGTCCTAGGCATCTCTGTTGTTGCTGCAACAATGACTTCATTAACTTGTACCTCAATTGTTCCAAATCTAGCCTTGGCTCCATCAAAGTTCAATGCAAATGCCTCAGCCACACCTTGATGAAATCCTTGGAGTTTTTCACAATACATGTAGAAACCAGCATCTCTAAACATCTGGAAAATATCAGGGTGAGATTCCAGATATTTTATGTCATTGAGCTCCTTCTAGAGCAGAGCTCCTCCCTTCTTAATATGCAAAACCAGTTGTCAATACCTGCAATACAATAAAATTGATATTGGGGAGACATAGTGGTGCTGATAGGGGATGAATTGAAGTTCGAGCAGAGGAAAAATGCGTGATATGGAGGAAAAGATTTGAACGAAAACCCTTGATAAAGAATGAAACTCAAATCATAGTGACGATTGTATCATTCGACGAGGACAGAAAACCACATGATAGATCAGATAAATATGAATGATGTGGGATTATGATGATCTTAGTTGGAAGGAGAGAATTCAGATCTTACTAGAATAGGGTTTAAAAATCTCACCAAATAATCATAATCAAACATACATCACTTGCCATATCGTGTCATTATCCAATTTCAGTCAATTTCGACAGCACTTGAGATGACGATGGTGTGTGTACTACCAACGGTTCAAGAGTCCAATGGGACAGGCTGACCTTTGAAAAAATTTTGCACTTTCGATAGCTTAGAGAGCCTTTCACATGCCATTTTAGCTGTCGAAAGTGACATCTTTCGACAGCTTAGAATGATTTGAACAATGACCCTTAGCTGTCGAAAGTGAAATTTGGGAGTTTTTCTAAATAAAAGTACAACTCATCACTTCTTGAAAAGGCAAGTGAAAAACTCATCCTAAAGACACTTAACCAAAGAATAACAAAATCTTTCATTTAATGATCCATCCTATCACCTAATGACCATTACTTGGGAAAATTTATTCGAAGAGACAACAAGACCATCAAACCAAGAACTCCATCATGAGACCCACCAATCATATCTGAATCATCAGGTCTCCTATCATTATAGGACACTAACATAGGCTCCAATTGGGGATAGCATCTCCTGAGGAGGTTTCAAGAATCCTAGCTCTTCGAATTCGTAAATCAATGCCTTATTCATTAGGATGATCCCACAACCTGTATCTTGATCTGTCTTGCACCTTAATGACTGGAAATCAACTATTATCTATTTTGACCTTGACTGAGTCTTTGAAGTAAAACAGAAAACAAAATAAACCACATACTTTCCCAGCAAGCTTATTTGCATATGGTAAATCTGATAAAAACGCTGATCTGATGATCTTATTTATATACATACACCATATTCTAATCCAGAGAATGCTTGATCCTAATCAATATGAGACATCCAGTATAACCAGTCAAAAATCAGATCTGAAACCTGGGCTCTTTCACTGATTGTCCCCAAACTCATATGTAGATTTGGTAATGATATGTGATATAGATTTCTATCCTGATCTCCCTTACATGAAAATTGATCAATCTAAAAAACCACTAAACTACTGAAAATGTGTTGTGGACCTTCCACAAAAAATTTCTCCATATACATACCTATAGGATCCAAATAGACCTGAGTTGTTTCTTGGCATTTGCAATGAGTCCATTCCGTCTCCTTACCTTGTGTTGCTCGTGAGGTATTCTAGTATTCAAACATTTCAAGATGAGTTTGCATTTAATTTGATGGATTTTGCAATTATATTTCTGTTGAACCAGACAGTGGGGAAGATTGTCTGATCATATCCATATCATAACATTTTTTTAATTCATTAGGGGTAAGTGAAACCAGACTTTGAAAACACACATTGCATAGAATGTCAGCTATCGGGTCATAAAATTATTTAGATAATGGTGGCATTGGCTCTACTGGTACTTCATGGCTCACACTATGAATTTCAACTAGAATTTGACCAAGATTCCCTCTCAAAATTTGAAATGAATTAAATCACAGAGGCAATGAATCAAAATGGATCAACCATCACCTATTTCAGGCTTTGGGATTTCATCTAGGGTTTGACCTTCAAAAAGGATCAAGGGTTGCACCTCTGGGTCATCTTCTGTATCTCCCCTGTTTTCCTCAACTGATGCATTAGAACATTCCTCTTCCTTTATATGTATAATCAGCTTGTAATGTTTTCTCAGGAGTGAGGAAAAACATAAAGGCATGCAATTTTTGCTTTCTTGAAAATTTTCTGCATTGTGATCATAATTGTCATCGTACCAATCAAGCTTGGGTGAATCATCCATGGATGAAATGTAATTGAACATGCATATCATATCAGGAGAATCCTCCTCCATTTTTTGATTTTGAACTTCATCTTCGACTGTGTCGTGGATTGACTACATGAAGTAATCGTTGGGTGAAAAAAAATTCTTAAGATGGGCTACAAGGTGTTTGGGGACATTGATCCTTTCCCTTTCTGGTATTAATGGGGCATAAGGTCCTTGAACATCAATTTACTCTCTACTACTATTTTCCTGCATCATCTCTTTTACAGTGTTGGCCAGGGCATTTAGCTTCACTTCTGGAGGTGTCTTCTGCTTCTTTTCTGTTCTGGCCTTTTCCTCTGCTCTTAGCTTGGACCTTTTGTGCAACAAGTTAGATTCTACGTCAACTGCAACATTTTTCATTTCCTCAAGGGTTGCACTGTCTCTTTATCTTAACTGGAATGTCATTTCTATATCAAAGGCATCTAGGTAATGCAATTGAGATAAACCAGGAGGTGGCCTTACATCCATACGTATTGAATGATACACCTTATTGAACCTTACTGAAAATTGTTGTACTATTTCTCCTGACCTTCTTTCAAGTGGTCATACTCTTCTAGGATGAGAAAAACATTTCTCATGATCACCCATCGATCTAAGAAAATCTTTACAAACTGATGAAAATTTCAAATGCTTGCAGCTTGAAGGTTTTTAAACCAATTTTTAAATTTACCTTGCAAAGACAAGGAAAACATCCTAATATAGACATCGTCATCTTCAACCTCATGAAGGTCAAGGAAATATTCAAACCTATGGATGTGTTTTTGAGAAGTAATATTGACATTCTCTCCATCAAACCTGGGTAGATTATTGGTGTAATTTGCAGGGAATTCATAGAGAAAAAGAGGCAAATCTAGGGGCTTCTATCTGTCTGGGATCTTTGCAGCTATAGGAGGTAAAGAAAAAGGTTGATGGTTAACTGGAATTTCAACCATGGGAGGATATGAAGAATAAGATTTGTGCCTTACTGGTCTATCTACATATATGGGAGTGTACACCAGAGCTATAGGTAAAAGTTGAATCCTTTGAGGTTCTTCATCTCTAACATGATCATTATGAGCTTCAACAATTAATTCTTGACAAGGATTATAATAGGAGAGAATACAATTGCAGATAAATCCAATGACATCTTGTATACAATTTGAGTTCAAATACCCGATCTTTCCAGGTTGCCTTGCCATGTTTCAGGTCCTTCCTCCAGTGGAATCTTTGAATTGGAACTAATCTGGTGATTGGAGTCTCTCGGTGAATGATCTCAGCCTTCTTGTGTCTGGTCAATGCCCACCATAAGTGATCAGATTTGGAACTTTGAAGTGTACTACTGGGGAAACTTCCCCAGTATGGTCGTCATTCTGTTAGCACTCTGTAATTTTCCCAAGGCTAAGGAGGCAGTCACAGAGGTAACATCAAAACCACTTCGAGTCTTGGATCTAGCCCTCCGAGACTCATAGAGGGATCTTTCTGTATGATATAACTTTTTTTTTGTATGGATATTAGGCTAGCTATGCAGAACATGGGTTTGTTTATGGATTTTTGAATTGGCTTGGTTGAGACACAAAAAGAGGGCCATTGGGCAAAATGGAGTCAACGATTAAGGACGTTTTAATGAATAAATAATAGAAACATATGTAACCAGGCAAGGCAGTCACATCAGTGGATTCTTTGAGTTTGTAAAATGGAAAAGAAGCATAGATTAGGGTCCAGTTTAAATGCAGAGCAGAGCTCATCTAAATTCTACATCTAATTTTCAGAAGAAAACATTAATATCATTTAAGGCCAGATCAGAGTGTCTAAGACAAATCCTGAAACATAATCTTCTTATAAATGATAAAGAAATAAAAAAATATGTGAGACAAGATAATAACAGATTACATAAGAAAGGTACTTCACCACATGATCATGACACAGAAATTTGGGAACAAAGTCTTTGTATTTATCCAAGAAAATCACTAAAAACCTATGAACATTTTTTATATTTTTTGGTCATCCCAAGTCCCAACCCCCTTTTTTTTCAAATTCATGGGATTTATAGCCTTTACATAACAATTCAAGATCTTGTAAAAATGGATCTAAAATACTTAAAATAGAATAAAATCAAAACTAGTATGATATATCAAATCTAGTCCTGATTTAAGGGTCAACCCTTATCAACTAGATCTTCAACAATATTCAACAACATTCAACACTATATGATATCTTCAATAACTTTCCAAGTGATGAAAAGGCATTTCAAAATCCTGTTTTGACAAATAAGCAGATTTTTGACCAAAAATTGAAAAGCCATTTAACCTTCTTGGCTTAGCATCTGCCCCAAAAACTGAAAATGGGTGATGATCTGTATCCTTTTAATATTTATCTTTCATTTGGAACTCCTTCCAGACAATCTGGAAACAAAAATATCCAATCTAAGAAAAACGATGAGCATTCTCCCAATTTCTGCGTTTTTAGTGGCTTACAGGTATAAAACAAAGTAGGATTAGTTGTCGAAATCAGAGCTTTCAGTAGCTAACAATGCTTTGAGGAAAACAAATAAGCTGTCGAAAATCCTAAGTTTTCCACAACCTTTCAAAACTACAAAAATGGATTTTCTTCAGTCTACCTACTCTTTAGGATCCTTATTTAGGTTCTCAGTAACTTATGCTAGAGATTTTAAATCAGGATGTGCTCTTGCCTTAGGATTTTTAAGCCTTAGTTTGATCCTTAAACCTCGAACCATTTTAAGTAACTTACGATTCTCGTTGAGAAATTTCTTATTCCTCTTCTGTTCCTTTACATGCATTTTAGCTAACCTTTCAAAACAATCTCTTACCTCATATGATGTGTTGCTTATAGTCTAGTTTTGGGATTTAATGACCCTCTTAAGCAACTTCATCTCTGATATTTATTTCTTAAGCTTTTCAATCTTTGATGTTGACTTCTTTGATTTGCTTGTTGATGCTTCAGTAATCTCCAGGTCTGGAACCATTAGTGAAAAAGGTTCTTCTTCAAAAGTAGCTTGTTTAGGAAACTCTCCTTCTACTGACCCTAAATCCTCCTCTAAATCTGTATAAGGAAGATTCAAGACATTTTTTTCAGGGGCACTAGCTTGCCCTTCTGTAGCTTGACTGAAATCAAGCTTCTTTTTAGCTCTCTTAGACTTAGAAGAAGAAACTAGCTCCTTTATTTGTACTGGGGAGATAGCTCTTCTTTTCCTTTTACTACTCATGGGTGTAGAAGATTTATTGGATGAGATCTTCTTCTTGTCCTTGGGTTGGGGTTCTGGTTCAAATTCTCCCCAGAAAAGAAGATGCTCCCAAGTCTTATTACTCCTCTACAATTCTTCAAGCATTATAATCTTGATGAGGCTATGATGGGAGAGCCTACCCTGCACCTTGCTAATAAATTCGATGCAATGGTTATATCCATTGAAGAGTCTAAGGATTTGACACAACTATCAGTGGATGATCTATTAGGATCCTTTCTATCCCATGAATCCAGGATGAACATGTTTGATGATTACTTGCAAAATGCATTTAGATCTCATGTTTAGATCTTATGAGGTAGAGGAAGATCAAAGTCAAGAGGTAATGATAGAAGAAATAGGTTGAAATTCCAAATATATAGTTCAAAAAAAGAAAGGATATTGAATCAATATCCTCATATCTTTAGGAGGAGCAACAACAAAATCTCAAAGCCAAATCAGAGGTATGAAAAATACAAAACTGAATGTTTTTATTGTCACAAGCTAGGTCATTATGCACATGAATGTAGTAAGAGTAAGGTTGACTTTAGTAGACATGATACAAAATATTATAACACCTCCAAGAACTATGAAGACTCATTATCCCTTACGTGTAATTCTTCTCAAGAGACATCTAATGATATTTGGTTGTTAGATAGTGGATGTAGAAATCATATGATAGGAGACAAAATATTAATTGCAAAACTAGTTGATTCAGTAAGTAATGAAGTCAATTTGGGTTTAGACAATATTCTAAAACTCATGGGAAAAGGAATGGTCAACATATCGACCAAACAAGGTCAGAAAAAGAAAATACCAGATGTGTATTATGCCCTCAGTTTGAAACATAATCTTATTGATGTTGGCCAACTTATTCAAAAAGGGTATCATGTAATCTTTAAGGGAAATCACTGCTTCATATATTTCTAGGGTGATGATGACAAAGAATAGAATGTATCATCTTTCCATGAATTATGATAGACAAGATGTCTCACTAGCCCCAAAGGCAACATGTTCGGATTATTTTTGGTTGTGGCATTTCAGATTTGGTCATCTACATTTTGGTTGTATAAAACCATTGCAACATAAAAAAATGGTTCAAGGTTTGTATGCCATTGAAGATCCAGTTAGTTCATGTGAGAGTTTCATCCTGGCAAAGAAACATAGGGATTGTTTTCCTAAAGGGGTGTTGTATATAGAAAAGGAACCAATGGAGTTGGTTCATTTAGATCTGTGTGGTCAAATGCAAACCTAATCACTAGGAGGAAAATAATACTTCCTAACCTTCATTGATGATTACAGTATAAATTATTAGGTTTACTTTCTTTCAAAGAAATAAGAAACTTTTGACAAGTTTAGAGAATTCAAGGCAATGGTGAACAAGCAAAGTGGTCATCAGATTAGAGTGTTAAGATTAGACAGAGGAGGTTAATATTATTCAAACATTTTTCATGATTTTTGAAAGTAGCATGGGATCAAAAGACAATCTACAACAAGGTATACATGTCATCAAAATAGTGTAGATGAAAGGAAAAATATAACCATTACGAATATGGCTAGAAGCATACTGAAAGAAAAACAATTGTCAAATGATTTTTTGGGAGAATAAGTATCTTTCTTTATTTATGTTTTGAATATATCTCCTACTAAAGGTGTGAAGAAAAATTTTCCATGAGAAGAATGGATAGTTATGAGTTCCATTGTAGCACACTTCAATGTATTTGGTTGTGTGGCATATGCTCGTGTGCCTAAAGAGTTGAGGAGGAAGTTATATGACAGAAGTGAAAAATGCATCTTTCTTGGGTACTATGATCAATCCAAGGAATATGAATTGTATAATTCAATGACAAAGAAGGTGATAATTAGTAGGGATGTTGAATTCAAAGAAGATGAAGTATGGGATGGAAGCATAGACAATACTATATCTATTGGAGCAGTGACACCTCAAGTAGTAGATAACCTAGAGTAGAATGCAGAAGATGTACAACAAGCTTAACAAAATCAATCACCAATAAGAGATACTCCAACAAAGACTCTAAGAAATTGTGCTCAAGGTGAATAATCTAGACTAGTATCCCAATATACTCCTTCTTCTCAATCAAGTAGTGTATCTGATTCTACAATTTCCTCCCTAAGGTCTAGAAAGACTAGAAGTTTAAGAGAAATATATGAAGATCTAGATGTCCATTCAAGTTTTGCATTGTTTTCTTGTCAACCCACATGTTTTGGAAAAACAATTAAAGAATAAAATTGGGTCCAAGCAATCGCTGAAGAAATTGATTCCATAGAAAAGAACGATACACATCATCTAGTAGAATTAACAGAAGATAAAAATTGCATTGGTGTAAAATGGGTTTACAAAATCAATTTTAATGAGAAAGGAGAAGATGAAAAGTAAAAATTCATATTGGTAACAATATTTTTTTCACAACATCCTGGAATAGATTAGGGTGAGACCTTTGCACTAGTTGCAAGATTATATATAGTTATATTTGTCTTAGCCATAACAGCTCAAACTAGGTGGAAAGTTTATAAATTTTATGTCAAGTAAAAATTCTTTAATGGTATTTTAGAATAAAAAGTATTTGTGGAGCAACCACCAAGATATGTGATAAAAGGACATGGAGATAAATTCTACATATTGAAGAAATATCTCTATTTGCTTAAGAATGCTCCCAAAGATTGGTATAGAAGGATTGATTCATATTTGATCAATGATGGATTCAAAAGAAGCAACATTGATCCCACATTGTAAACAAAGGTGGATAAGCAAGGTCAAATCTTTATTGTTTTCTTATATGTTGATGATATGATCTTCACACGAAATCTATCAATAGACAATTTTAACACAACCATGAAACGTGAATTTGAAATGACTGATTTGGGGTCAATGAGATATGTTGGTGCAAAAATAGAGACCAGGGTCCTCAGAGGTTGCCAACAAAAGATACCACTGTAGTCTAGGAGCGTTGGCATATTCAACCTTTCGCAAGGGGAGTAGGTCTCACCTGAAGTGTAGCCAAGACATATGAGGTGAAGTGATTCAAGGAGAACGCATAATTGTTTTTGGCAGTGCCATGTTTAGATTCATACATGAATATGCAAAGACATTCGTAGATAGTGAATCGACGCTAGATACACATGAAAGAAGTAATTGTGCAACATAGAAAACAAAGATTCATACGTTGTATGATAAAATTTTAGGACTCAATACATTCTATTATCAACATCTCAAAAATATCATATAAAGAGTACATCTTTCTTACAATAGATTATGTAGTAGAATATATTCCCAGATACCCATTATAGAGTCTACCTTACTGTGCAAGAATAATATCATCCACATAACCCATTACAATAATATCATGACAACAATAAATTGATCTCGATCCAAACAACAACAAAACCTAAATATCTCTCATGCACGCTCATTCATTAAATCTGGAATGATTCCATTTGAACCAACCAACTAATCAACCAACCAACCTCCATAACCTTTTTCCTTGTCAGTATCCCTCCCTCTTTATCCCTTTCTCCTGACTGCTTCTTGGACTTCTTTTTCTGCTACTTTTATGACCTTTTCTCACTAGCATCTCATGATTATGTCTATTTTCCAACTTCTTGTCCAGATGGCACATGGTGCTTTTTGTTGTCTCCATTATTGTTACACTTTTACTTAAGTTTTAACTCTTCTAAGTATTTTTTTTTCTACTATCCCTTCTCTAGCTAGTCATGCAACACTTTCCTCAAAAATTTGGTATTTCCACAAAAATAGACAGTTCTCAAAAATAGAGGGCCCAACAGACCCGAC
Organism: Picea mariana; assembly: GCA_032191745.1. Taxonomy (NCBI): domain Eukaryota; kingdom Viridiplantae; phylum Streptophyta; class Pinopsida; order Pinales; family Pinaceae; genus Picea; species Picea mariana. The sequence goes on from JASDQU010948835.1 coordinate 25,301, forward strand.
CAAAACTATTGATTCGTCCCAAGTCAACCTTCCACTTCCTTCCCATGGAAATATGGAAATGAAGGGCCCAACTATGATACAATTATGAGGGTCTCCTTGTGGAATTTATCATAGTGCTCCACATGATCCTACCATTTTCTTGCTAAAATCAAGGCTCCTGCAACAAACTCTTGTGCAACCATTATATTGGGCTCCTCAGGCTCAATAGCCACTAGTGTAGCCCATTCAAAGTCTGCAATGGAATAAAGTTGTTGCATTTGTACATACTCATCTTGTATTAGAGGGAAAAGGTATTTTATTTATTTCTTGGCTTCCCAAGTAGACTCATACATAGCATCAAGTGTTTCATCCTCAAATATTATATCTACAAAAAAAAATTCTCAAACGGGTCAATGATGGATTGGTCTTATGTATTCATATTGTTGAGTTGTGTATGCAACTCTTCAACTGGATTAATTCAATGTTCCCGCAAGACGACCAATTCGTTAACCATGCCAAAGAGTTGGTGACATTCATCGGCATAGGAGTGAAGAGAGGACTTGATAAAACTTCCCTCCGCAACTGCCCTAGTGACCTTCTATATCATCTCTTAGGGATGCTCCTTTTCTTTCAACTCGATTGCAACCATATATTGTTGAATTTTGTCGATCTTCATAGCTAGTTGTGACTAGGAATCACCAATGAACTCAAGTCATTGTGGAGGCACAATTGCATGACATCCTAAGGGATATCAGGTGCAACGTATCTGTAAGTAGGCCAAAATTGGAGAAACTTGTCAAAAATGGATGCCATATTGGACTCAACATATGTTTGCAACTCATGCTCATGATCCATGGATGAAGTGGCGACAATGACATCTTGGTACAACTGTTGCGATTGTTGTGTAAGAAATTTCTTTTTTTGTTCTACAGTGAGAAGTCTCTTCTCAGGCTAATATGTGGATGCTCACATAAGATTCATGGGATGAGATGTAGCCCATGCCACAAGCTCGGCACTGGTGAGAGATATATCCAAATAAAACCATGAAGCTAGTCGTTGGCCACTAGCAATAGATTTATTATCCCTACTAAGGGTGCTAGCACTGTCACTACTAGACGAAGTAGTGTGAAGGATGTAGGTAAGCCTATCCCGGAGCTCTGGAGGAAGTGTCCCAATGACATCGATGCGCTCGAGGAAAAATTTCAAGATTGTGTGGCATTGTTGTGGATTCTAGAACAACGAATCAATATGTTCCTTGAACAAACTTGTGTTATGTGAAGAATGGGTGTCCTCCTGGATGTCCATCATGTCAATGTGAGGATATGGACCCATCTTCTCCAACACCTCTGGTACCTTAGTTGGTTCAGGATTGGGATTGTTCTCAGATGGGGTGGAAAAATGGGACATGGACATATGAACTGTTGGGGAAGGTGGATAGAATGGGGACTGTGGTTCCTGTAGTCATTGTGAAAGGGATAATAG
>JASDQU010948836.1:27906-38224 GCA_032191745.1 Picea mariana
TGCCCTTTTAAAAAAATGCATAAATGGTAACCAAATGACCACGTGATAGTGTAAGCTGCTTTATGAAGTGACCCATTTTTATAAAGAGAAGTGGGGGTCACTTTTACAATGAAGTTACTTTATAACATAAAATTTGCATGCAAAATAAATAACTCTAAAATAAAATATTAAAGCTACTTATAGTGATTCACTTTTATACTTGAAGTGAAATACACTTTACAATTTTAGCATGAACTTTTTCAAAAAAGGCAACAAAAGAGAGACTTGAACTCAAGACCTCTTACTTAATTAAGGCAACTTTTAACCAAATGGTCTAGAAAAACATATTGTGTTGTTGTTGTTGTTGAAGACGGCCTTGGAGAGCATGCTAAAAAAAAACTCTTTTCACACAAGAATTTTTTTTTGTTTCTCAATGACAACAAGGGTTAGATCTCGGTTAGCTTACCTAGAAGATGCACCTTTTCCTATATGTTTATGATTTTCTGACATTAATAGGGCGCAGGGAAAAGATAATATGTAGATATAAAAGAGTAGAAACCTGGAACCAAATAATATAAAACCGAAATAAAACTTTGTAGAAATTTAAAAAATGCGTATTCAGGCTTTATACCTCCAGATCTGACTGTAATGGTCGTATCTTGGGCAAACGGAAACCTTTTCGAGTGAAACAAAAAGTGTTCCTAACTTAAATGAGTGCTCCAGATGCAATGGAACAGTCCTCTCAGCCCATAAATGTATATAAATGACATAAAATGGAGATGAAGCAACTCGGTTTCACGATCTTGATCTACAACAGGAGCGGGTCTTCAAACAGGCTCTGATACCATGTTCGACATCATAGGTATTCCAACAGAGGACAAACACCTTCATTAACCACTCACATAACCAAATCAAAGATCAACACACCGATGTTTTCACGTGGTAAAACCTTATGGGGAAACATCCACAGCCCCAGCCAACGCGGCCACTTGGAGCAGTTTATTAATCCAAAGAAGAGATTACAGAGAGATTTTACAAGAGAGTTTCTCACAATCGATCATCGGAAAATGACCCTCCATGCTCTTTAAATAGAGATCATGGAACAATCGGTTGTTAAGCCACAGATCAATGGTTGTTAAGATCGAGGAGAGTATGAACCGTCGGATCACTCTATGTCGGGAACATATCGTGACCGCCAGATTTCCTAACTACAAATGCATACTAAAGAAAAACACTTTTACCTAACGACACATTAGACCAACTAGATCTTAACTAACTCCTAAGTGTCTAAATATCCTAACACATCTTCAACTATATAATGTAATAACTGTCTTATAAAATTATTACACATCATCAATTTCTTTTAGTCTTCTTTTGTGTTTTCCAGCTCTTAAGTAATTCATCCATCTCCATGTCTCCGTTTATTGGGTGCTCTTCAACAGTTGATGTTTCTTCAGTCCTTTCATGCCGAGCATGTCTAGTCTCGTACCCATGACGTGGAGACTGCTGTGAGTGGCCATCACCTACAAAAACAAAAAATATTAAATTTATATGGCCAATTTTTAAATATCATTGAAGTAGTTCATTAATATTAAAAAAAAAATCTACAATGTAATTATTTACCTGGTCCATTAGTTGGCACCGTTGGAATGGTTGCCCTGTTCACCTGATCTTTAGGTCGAGGAGGCTCAACTATGACATTCTATGCCATTGAAATGACAAAATTTATAAGTAAAAAACTTATAAGTACGAAATTATTAAGTATATGATTAATATACAACCATTGTTTCGTCGTGGGCCTCAATCACAGGAACATGTTGGGGTATCACCCCACTAGGACAGGGTTGCACCCCACTGGGATGGGGCTTCTGGGGAGCACCATGATATTATGTTTGTGTTGCACTATCAACGCTCTGTTGTCCAGTACTAATGGTTTCGTTGATAGTGTTTCTCCCCTGATTAAAACAAAGTAAGTCATTAAATTATGGATGATATCAAACATTTACGTATTTTATAAGTAATGAAAGGTTAATGTGGATTGATTTTTATTTACCTTATCCTGCAAACTGGATCTTGGGGTCTTCCCCATGATTTTCCTATGATCAACAATGACTTTATGTCCATACTTGTAACCAATTTGGAGGTCTTCCTGTGTGGTTTTAGTTCCGAAGTCGTCGCCCTGCATTGCATAAGAGTATGTTTTTTTAATGTTTTTGGATGCAAATACCTGAAAGTTGTAAGGAGATACAAATAATATTCTTAAGATGTTTAGTACTTACGATTTGTGACTGTAACCTCGAGTAGCCACCCTGGCCTAGCTTATGTTGGCCTTGTTTGGCAATCCTTGCTTTGGTTGCCTTCAAAGTGTCAGGCAACCTATCATCAAAATTTTCAAGTATGTTATATATAACCACACTTTTATTTAGATCTAAAGAAAATTAAAGCTGGTATTGAAATCAAAATATTGTAATTTACCTTGGGGTACCAGTTTTTTTTTCTCCTGATTTTTTCAATATCTTTTCTTTTGCATTATCAATGATCGCCTTCCACTCTCTCTCTAGAATTGATGGATGATGCTCATACCTAGGATTTATTGCCAAGCTTCGTCTATAAACATCCCGCGTATATTTTAAATATACGCCCGTTGCAGAGGTGATCACTTTTTTATTGAACGTATCTACTCCAGAGAATCCTTCGATATAATCCATAAGTTCTTTTTTGAGGTTGGAATTCTGGAAATTCCACCTCATGCGTAAGTTTTCCCCAAAAATCAACAAGGCATTTCTCTCTAGGTGTCTATAAAAATGGTTGTTTCCTATACACAAAAATATATGATCATTAATTTAAAAATAATAATCTAGATGATTTGTGTATGAGATGGACAACATGAAACAATTAAAATATGAAAAACTACCTGGGAGTATTATTTTTTTTAATGGAAATCCGTTATCGTCGACCAAAAATGTGCATGGAAGGGTTCCCATGCTTGTCACATGTCTATCTCTAGGAAATGCAACCATGTCAACCACATCATCAGCCTCATCTATGTCACCATCTCTAGAGTCTGACCGATGTGTGGATGTCTGGCGGTGCATGTCATGGCTCCTATCTAAATTAGGTGTGGAAGATGGAGAATTAAAGAGTACTCTAGCAGTGGTATGACTGCCCGCATTAGCACTCGGTGGCGTCTCTGCAGCGCCACTACTACCAACACCGGGATGAATAGGCTCCAAAATCTCTTTATAAAAAATAACATGTTTTTTCGTGAGATAATGTAAAAGTTAAAGAACAAAGTTTCATAATTAAACATATGAGTACATTAGAAAAAAGCAAATTCAATTATGGTTATTACCTTATATGTGTTAAGTTGTGACATAAGGAGATTGATCTTCTCTAGGATGTCGGGAGTTTCATCTAGATGATCTAATAAGCTAGCAAGTTCCTTGTTCGCTTTAATGATATTTTTTTGATTAATACCATCAGATCAGGGGATGAATACAACCCCTCCTCATCGACAGAATCATGATCAACATGCCCTGCCGACTACATATAATTTCAACAAAAACAATGTTATTTCAGTAAATTATATAAGCAAATAATAAAATTCACATAAAATGAAAGTCGAATTTGATAATCATTTACATGTTCTGCAGCTGGCCCTTTACCACGATCATCCTATCACATTATAATATAATTACAACCCCCAAATATTTAAAAAATTGTTAACGATAACAAAAAAAATTGATTGCCACCCAAATAAAATCAACCTCAACGATCAACCTCCCACATTATTATAAAATTGGGACCGTGAAATATTTAAAACAATGTTAAAGATAAAAATATATACATAATGCAATAAGTAGAGATTGCTTAAAGAGGTGTTTCATAAGTACCCACACACTATTAGTCAATGTTTCTATTCGATTCAAATGGCAATCCACTAATAAATCTTCCCCGAGAGCTATTTTTTTTATTGCGCACAGGACTACATGATTCTCTTCGCATCCCTCATATATGCAATTCAGTTGCTTGTTTATTGTCCCAGGTCGTGTGTTGTTTATAAACCCTGCGATATTGCCGAAATCTTTAGGCCTTCTGTCAATATAGACAGTCACTCCCTTATTTTTATCCTTGTTTATTAGTTGTATATAATTTGCGGCGAGTGCATATCTCCGCATACTTCGCTTGTACCAGACCAGTCACATCCAATCGTTATAATTAAAACGTGGTCCGACATAGTCCATCAATTCAGTTATTGTATTGTATTTTACAGTTATTCCATCCATGGAAAATAGCCCCAGGCCATGCAGGGAGGATGGTGCAATGCAATATGTGCTATTGTTGACAATGAAGTCATCATATATAGGAGGCAGTTCCTTAGGTACCCATTGTTTTACCAGATGCTTATACATGAGTGGCACCTCTATGTCTCCTATGCTCTCATCATCATAAGAGCATGATCCTCCTATAGCAAGAAAAAATTCCATGCGTCTACAAAATTTTCTTTTGACTTTTTTACCTCTGGTCCTTGTTTGTGTATCATATCTACTAGATGGAGTCACATTTCCCTCTATTTGTACTAACATTTCCTCACTCGACGAAGAAATATCTGGCAGGTACCTATTTGGTTGTACCTTCAGTTGCATGTGCACGTGTTGTTAGTGAGTACTCCATCCTCATCCTAGTTCCAATTTTTGAATTTTTTTTCTATATTCAAAGTTCTAAATAATTTTTTTATATCTTTAGTTTTGGATGCACAATTAGAGGGTGCAATTAACAATCTTAGTAGGGGCACTCATGCATGTAGTGGATTCCCAACTTAGTGAAGGGTATGAATCTCTAGGTGGGTGCACCTTAATTCGACTCACTTATCCATGCAAGCAATATGCACTATGGTTAGATTTCACACTATGGAATAGTGGTCAACCACCTAATGTAATGTGATATCCCTCTTGATTTTGGACATATTTAGTGCTATTAATGTGATGTCCCTAAATTCTACTAATTCTCGCCTTCATGGAAAACTAAGAGCTCACTTTTGAAGGTGAAAAGGATAAATGTCATTGCATCTAACTAAGGCCGACCTAGGAGGATGTTGTACTCTAGGTCTCCTAGAAGTACTAAAAAATGGGTGTCTACAATCTCGGGACCAAAATAATAGGGATAACAATAGAATTGAGGGGTCTAGTATAAGATTTGTTGAAACCTTAAAGGGTCCAACAGGTGGGTGAAAATAAATTAACACTAAGGACATGATAGATAAGAGTTCTTATGATGTTAAGGGAAAATCTAGGATCATAAATTACTCATTTGATGGTGAAATCATTGTGATGGATCTAAATGAAGAATGGGTTTACCATATTGGCTTGACATTCCTCTCTCAAAGGAATGCGGGAGATATCTAAGGAGAGAGAAGGGGACAAAGGTTTTTTAAGCCTAGGGGAGAAATCATAAAAGGAAGGGACTCAATTATATGGGTCGTCTAGTCAATCCATGCTTAGAGAACATTCATGTAGGACATCTCAAAGACATGAGATAATGACCTTTGAATGAAGAAATAATAATAGGAGGCAAGAAATCAACTAGCTTTGGGAGAGGAGCGAGGAACGATACTATAATATTCATGAGGATATTCCCATTTGGTTTGAGAGATGGCTCTATTCTAGTGAGGAGGTAGGGGACCTTAAGTGTCAATAAGGATAAAGGTTAGTTTTTGAGTACGTTGATATAAAGAAATACCTACCTAATGCATCAAGAGGAAAATATCCAAGTCAGTGAGGTTAGGTAAAGAATGAGGTGAAAGGTGGTGCCTTTTAAGGTTAGAGTCAAACACTAGTTCCTGGGCACCTCTAGCGATATGGATCCTTTATATAACTTTGAATGTAGACTAACTAGAAGAAGGGTTATCATGAGAATTCTCCTTCTTTGTAGGAGATGTAGGAGCGACCTCTTCTTCTTTGGAAGAATTGGAGTTGTCTTCAAGAGAATCCTTCTTCTTGTTGTTCTTCTTGGAAGACTTTAGAATATCATGATCGGGCATCATATTCTTGTAGCTGTTGAGTTTGGAATTTTATCACGTGACAAAAATATTAAGCTTAGGAGCTCTATTAGTTTGGCCTTTGTTTGCATCAACTATTTAAGTTTTCAACAATCGTTTGTATTATGAGAGTCGCGCTTGTTTTATTTACACCACATGCCAATTTTTTGAGGTTGATGCATTATGTAGCTCCTTTTCTCTAATTTAAAAGATATTTCTAATTTAAATTTTGTGTAGGGTCATTTATGTCACCATGTCTCGTATTTCATTTCTATTGGAGACTCGCAGATTTGGTGTTTTAACTATGTTATCTCCCACAACAGACTTAAGTTAGGAATTTTCTATTTGATGGAGGTTGTCAATGGAATCTTCAGTTGAAGGGGGATCTTTGATATAATTTGTGATCATGTTGTCTCGGTTCGAGGCATTGATAAAGAGGTGAAAAAAGGTGTCTTCTGGTAAATTTTCCATAGATTTGTGCAAACCCTTACACCATCAATGAATGAAAGTTTATTTAGATTCCTTGTCTTCTTGTTTGAGGTTAACAAGGTTAAGTATACAAGATTCATTTGGTTGAGGGATGTTAAATTATTGGATGAACTAATTCGCTAACATGTAAGGGTTATAAATTGAATCTTTAGGGAGATGATGGAACCATTGAATGGAATCACCTATCAAGTATTGAGGAAAAACAATTATAGTGATATTGTTGTTATAATGAATAAACTTGACACATGTAGTAGTGAAAGATTCTAAGTGACACTCAAGGTATTCCTTTGCTGGAGCACCATTGAATTTAAGTAATTCAAGTAGTTTTGGGGGAATCCACGTCACTACAATTTGAGGGGAAAGGATTGTCTAAAAGTTTTTGTGTAGGAAGTTCTATATGATGCATGAAGGAATTTATCCATACTTCCTCCATTTGAGCTCAAGTTTTGGTTTGAGTATGAAACATAGGGGGGGGTGTTATTTTCAAAGGGTGGTATCCCACCTTCTCCTCCCATACTTGGATGAGAACGTAGTCATATACCATGGATGCAAGAGGGTGGAATGTTGAACATGTTTATGATTGGATTCCAGTTTCCCTAAACATTAGAGTTTTGAGGCTGCATGTATTCATGTCCAAGAGCTTGGGAGAATGTTGGATGTATGCTTGGTTTTTGGGTTGTGTAGAGGTTTACATGAATGCTTGGTTTATGGGTTGTGTATATTTTGACATGAATGCTTAGTTTTTAGATTGTGTATAGGTTGACATGAATACTTGGTTTACCTATGGAGATGAATGTTTTGGAGTAGGACATTAACATTCCTTGGCTAAGTTTGGAAAGTTTTGATTGTAAGGGGTCAATTTTTGTTGCTACACATTTACTTTGCTTGTTTAGATATCAAGGATAGAAGCTCAAGGTAAAGTTTGAGGAAGCATCATAGATGTACCAAGACTCATGGATCTAAGGGATAATGGGATGGTTGATGAGGAGACCCAAGGTTCAATTGGGCCATGGATAGTGAGTGGAACAACCACTTGAGAGAAATAAGAAAAGATATATGTTCCATCGAAAGGGGGATATGTTGAAGAGGCCGAGAGAGGGTCAAATAAAGGGGAACAACTATTGATCTAGGAGGAGGGGCTTCCCTCTTGCTTGGAAGAGAGGTGATTTTCAAGCTAAGAGGGAAGTTTAGTGAGTTGAATGTGAGGACCTCACAATATATCAAGTCCTTGCGAGAACTCTAGCTCAACACCTTGGAGGAATATCGAATGGTGGAGATGAGGAAAGGGATCATGAGCAGTGACTTAACCTGTTGGATTACTGAGAGGGGGGGTGAATCAGTAATAGAGAAATTTAATTCTTTTTCACCATAAAATGTAAGCGTTATATCAATGTAGCATTATCATTCAATAGTTGCAGAGTAAATAAACAATGAACAAATGAGCAATCATACATAGTACACCAGTGTTTTACGTGGAAAACCAAAATGAGAGAAAACCACATAATTCTTTTTCTTATATGTCTTTAAGAATTACATTCATTGGAATCACCAACTTCCTTTGTTTTCTAGCTGCAACTGGAAGGAGGCTCCAACCCCCTAGTTTCTCAGGCTACAACCTAAGGGAAGCTCCAACTCCCCAATTCTCTGGCTACAACTAGAAGGAGGCTACAACCCCCTATGTTCTCGGGCTACAACTTGAAGGAAGGTCCAACTCCCCAATTCTCTGGCTATAACTAGAAGGAGGATCCAACACCCTATATTCTTCGAATACAACTGGAAGGTGTCTACAACCACCTGTCCTTGCCTCATCCAACCGCCCTGACGTAGAAGTAGAATGATGGAACCACTATCACACTATCACTGTGAGTTATATTGTTGTAAACCTATACCAATCAACCTGCACCAAACAACCTATACAAATAACCTCAACCATGCATCAACCTCTACCTCAACCTATACCATAAAAAAGTGCATCAACCATGCATCAACCTATACCTCAACCTGTACCATAAACAAGTGCATCAACCATGCACCAACCTGTACCAATAACCTGTTACAAAAACTTGTCCAAACAACCTATCTCATCAATATTATCAACCAAATCAGAGCTACTCACCAATACAAATCTCAAAGATGTGCATCAACCAAGCATAACACAACAACTCATAATCATCACCAAGATCAATATGTGCTTCTAATAATATACCAAGACAAATATGCTACATCATCCATAAACCATGTGTCAACAATACTACTAACAAGTGCCTCCAACCATGTACCAATTATGTATCAACTACTCATCAATATGTACCAAAATCATCAACTATACACCTCATGTATGTGCCAACTCATCAACTACTTGTCTCAACCATGTCCCCAACATGTACCTCAACTAAAATCCCTCATCAATTTCATCATCCAAATATGATTTGTAACTCTGTAATATACCTAGTGTCTTTCCATCTTTCCATCCGAGACTACTCCCCCTAACTGAACTATCCTTCAAGATACTCCCCCTAACTGAACTCTTCCTGAAAATGATCCCCCAACCTGAACTATCCTTTTTATGGTGTTTCCTCATGTAAATCTAAAACATATAAGATAATCATTCAAAAGCATTCATTTTGGAGTAGAAATTACTCCGAGTCTCTGGCGAAAATACTCAAAGGCTTCCCATGGAAGTAGTTTTGTAAATATGTATGCCACTTGTTCTTTTGTTCCCACATATTCAACTCTGATGTTATTCTCTGCAACCTATTCTCGTAGAGAGTGATACTTGATTGGAATGTGATTCGTCTTGGAGTGCATCACCAGGTTCTTTGAGATACTGATGGTGCTTGTATTATCACAATAGATTGGAATGGGCTCATCATACTCAACATGTATATCTATTAGAGTTTGTTTCATCCATAGAACATGTGTACAACATGTTGTTTCTACAATATACTTTGCTTCGGCTATAGATAAGGATATTGATGATTGTTTCTTGCTTATCCATGATATTAAACACTCACCTAAGTAGAACGCTGCTCCACTAGTGCTTCGTCGGTCATCAATGCAACCTTCCCAATCTGCATATGTGTAGGCAATAAGTGATAGGTCCTTTCCTTTTTGATACCATAATCCAAACTCTTTTGTTCCTTTGAGATATCTGAAAATCCTTTTCACTGCTACGACCTATGATTCCTTTGGTATTGCTTGAAATCGAGCCACTTGTCCAACTGCCTGCATTACATCTGGTCTGGATGTTGTCACATATAGTAAGCTACCAATCATTGACATGTATTGCCTCTAGTCTGTAGACTTTGAATCATCATCTTTTCTCAACTTGCAACTGGTTTTCATAGGAGTGGTAACTGGTTTTCAATCTTCCATTCCGAACCTCTTTAGCATTTCTTTGATATACTTAGTTTGAGAAATAAAAATTCCTTGGTTGATTCGATGTATTTGAAGATCCAGAAAGAAGGATAGTTCTCCAAGTAATGAAATTTCAAATTCATTCTGCATATCCTTTGCAAATTTTTGGCTTAACCTTGATGTAGAGGTTGTTGTCTACACTTCCTTTTCTGAACCCTGCCTGCTGTAGATATTTATCTAGTCTAGAGTACCATGCTCTAGGAGCCTGTTTTAGACCGTATAAGGCCTTCTTCAATTTGCACACATAATCTGCATTTTATGACAACTGAAATCCTTCTGGTTGTTCGATGTAGACTTCTTCTTCATCTTTTTCTTCTTCTTCGTAAATATGTTCCACTGATTCATTTTCTTCTTCCTTTGATTCTCATCCACCTGTTTCATCAATTGTTACATTGA
>JASDQU010948838.1:0-19766 GCA_032191745.1 Picea mariana
CTGCCCTGGAAGTCCTTCAGTCTTGTCCTGCGCAACGAAGGGCGCTGTTGAAAGCTATAGGTGGAATTGATCCAACAGATACAAATCTGATAGTCTTTAACTTGGATGATCATATTCCAAGGTTACCCCCACAGCTTGCATTTCAAATCCAAGTTGTGGTCTTCGACAAGAGTATTTGCCGGACTGTTATTGATGAGGGTGCCTCTACGTGCGTAATGTCTTTTTCTTTTTGGAAAGCCATTGGTTCTCCCCCGTTAAACGAATCACAAAACACTTTGCGAGCTTTCAATGGCTCGGGTTTTAAGCCTTATGGTGTTCTACCATCGTTGCCTATCACTCTGGAAGGTAAGACCGTTCAGGTAGAAGTGGAAGTTTTTGATACTCCCTTAGATTACAATCTTCTACTTGGTCGAAGCTGGGTCGATTCTATGCGTGCTGTCGTGTCAACCCTTTTCCATGTCGTCCGATTTCCTCACCAAGGAAAAGTGGTTACGATCGATCAACTTGCCTTTTTCAATGCTGATACTCACGTTGGCAACGTGCCTTTCATTGCTAAAACCCCACCGGGTTACGAGAATGTTGGGGTCGGTCTTTTAAAAGATTCTTCACTAATGGGTACTTTCCCCATACCACCACCACCCGATCTTCCACGCCCGTTTATTGCTTCTATTAATATGATCTCTTTTGTACCTCATGCACTTCCGGTGTCTGTTGACCCTTGGATAGTCCCCGATCTCGGAGATCATGTTCGTTTCGGCAACGTCATGCCGTTAAGTCCGGTTGAGTCTGCTTATCAAGCCATTCAATCGGCAACCCTTATTACTTCTTCTTTTGACGAGTTGTCTCCTGATCCTTTCTGTGTCATCTTTCCCACTGATGAGATGATCATGTCCGTCATGGACGATACCCCTTGGGATGATGGGCATCATCGTTCCATCTTGTTTCTGGAACAACAGACTCTTGAGAATTATCAGCGGATCTCGACTCCGTCGACCGTTGTTGTTATATCCACGGTTTCCCAATCCACACGAGATGTGTTTGCAGAAGGGAACCTCGGTAACATTTCACCCACGATGCCCATAGATATTTCAGTGAAACTTGGGATCGTCGAGAACGTTCATATCAGAGCTTCCTGTTCTCCTGCATAAATTGTCACTTATACTTCCCTGTTTAAAGAATTTCGTGATATTTTTGCGTGGAGTTACGAAGAGATGCCGGGTATTGACCCTGATATCGTTGTTCATGAGATTAAGACATACCCCGGAGCTAAACTAGTCCGGTAGTGCCTTCGTCCTGTCCATCCACGTAAAGCGACAGCTATTAAACTCGAAGTTGAAAAACTTCTTAAAGCCGGTTTCATTTACCCCGTGGCATTGACAGAATGGGTTTCCAACCCCGTACCGATTGATAAAAAGGGTGGTAGTATACGCGTTTGTGTTGATTATCGGGACATTAACAAAGCTTGTCCAAAGGACAATTTTCCAACCCCTTTCGTTGACCAAATCGTCGATGACTGTGCCGGCAGTGAAATCTTTTCCCTTATGGATGGATTTTTCGGCTATAATCAAATCAATATCGCTCTGAGGACCAACATAAAACGACTTTTATTTGTCCTTGGGGTACTTTCGCCTACAAAAAACTTCATTTCGGTCTGAAGAACGCGGGTGCTACGTTCCAACGTGCTATGTCTTACGCATTTCACGATATCAAGCATATTGTTCAACCTTATTTGGACGATTTGCCGGCTCATTCTTTACGTCGAGTCGATCACCCTACTCATCTCCGAGCAATTTTTGTTCGTTGCCGATTCTATCGCATTCGCCTGAATCCTCATAAATGTGTCTTTTGTGTAGAATCAGGTCGTCTCCTCGGTTTCATTGTTTCACGCCATGGGATCCGGGTAGATCCTATCAAGGTCGAGGCGATTCTTAATCTCCCTCCTCCTTCTTCTTTGCGTCAGTTACAAAGTTTGCAGGGGAAAGCAAATTTTCTTCATTGTTTCATCCGGAATTACGCCGAGATTACTCGAGGTTTCACACGTCTTCTAAAGAAAGGTTCAGATTTTGTCTGGGATAAAGTTGCTAACAACGCTTTTGAAGCTTTAAAGTTGTCCCTCACCAAAGCTCCTCTTCTTTTTCCTCCGGATTATAGTCGAGATTACTTTCTTTATCTAGCGGCGTCCGAGTATACTATCGGCATGGTCCTCGTTCAAGAGGATGATAACCACGATGAACATGTTATCTATTACTTGAGTAGAAGTTTATCATCCACGGAAATCAAGTACCAACATGTTGAGAAGTTGGCCTTGGCTGTTGTCCAAGCAGTCCAACGTTTCCGTCATTATATTCTCTCCAGGAAGACTACAGTGATTTCACACTGTAACCCCATGCAACACATATTGACACGTCAATTGCTGGGGGGAAAGTACTCCAAATGGATTGTTATTCTCCAGGAGTTCGATTTGGAATTCGATCGCGCCACGTCGAAGAAATATCTAGTTTTCGCTGAGTTANAAAAAGGTAGCAGTCGATTCGTTACTTGACGAGTCACTTTTCCTTATCAGTACCGACGATATTTGGTACGGAGATATCATTATATATCTCCAAACTCAAACTTTCCGGCCTACTTTGTCCAGTAATGAACGACGTCGTGTCCGTTATCAAGCACGTCATTATATTATCCTCGGTGATACTCTTTACCGTCGAGGCATTGACTCTGTCTTTCGGCGTTGTTTGACTTTTGACAAAGCTGAGAAAGCTTTGAATGACTGTCATTCAGGAGCATGTGGTGGTCATATGTCTGGGTATGCTACTGCCCAGAAGATCTTACGTGCAGGGTACTTTTGGCCTTCGCTATTCACTGACTGCATTACTGTTGTCCAGAAGTGTCATGCCTGCCAGACTTATAATCAGAAGATTCGATCGCATCCTGCTCCCCTTCATCCTGTAGTCTCAGTAGGTCCTTTTGCTAAATGGGGCATTGATTTCATGACATGTCACCCTCACTCGGCCGGGGGGCATGGTTACATTATTGTAGCTGTTGATTATTTCACAAAGTGGGCCGAGGAAATGCCGACATTCGATAATACTGGGAAGACTGCAGCCTTATTCCTCTTCAACCATGTCATCACTCGGTTTGGTGTTCCTCAGGCTATCGTTACCGATCACGGTACTCATTTTAGAAATAATATGATGTCTGAACTTACTGAGAAGTTGGGCCTTCGTCATGATAGCTCAACGCCCTATTATCCACAGGCCAATGGCCAGGTCGAAGCCATTAATAAGGTTCTTATAGCTATGATTTGACGGATGACAGGAATCCATAAAACCAGCTGGCACACAATGTTATTTTCGGCATTGTGGGCATATCGGACATCTGTTAAGTCTGCCACAAGATTCACGCCTTTTCGATTAGTTTATGGCATGGAATCCATTCTACCAATAGAATGCGAGATACCATCTTTGAAGCTAGCTGTAGAGCTCTTACCTAATACTTCTGCTGAAGAGGAACGTCTGTTGTATTTGATGCGATTAGACGAGACTCGCCGTGACGCTACTCTTGTAATAGAAGCCCAGAAGAAACATGTTAAAGCACAGTATGACAAACATGTCAAACCTCGTGTCTTCTCTGAAGGAGATCTTGTTCTTCTATATGAACAAGATAAAGATGTCTTAGGAGCTGGGAAATTCGAACCAATGTGGCGTGGACCTTATATTGTTAGCAAAGTTTTGGAAAAAGGAGCGTATGAGCTAGTAGACTATGATGGTGTGCCTTTGAGTGAACCCAGAAATGGGTTGTACTTGAAGAAGTACTACGCATGAGTCATTTGTGCATGAGTACTTGTATTTTTATGTATCATACTGAGTGTGTGTTACTTCAGTTTTGTTTTGACGTTATCTGGTCTCTACCCTTACGTGACGTTGTGTTTGATTGCCAGATGTCGGAGTATTCACTACCTTATATTGGCTTCGCCGACGGTGCTAGTCGTAGTACTCGGAACCTATCTTCCGCTGCTTGGGCAATCTATGCCCCGACAAACGAACTCATATCTCTACGAGGTATATGTCTTGGCCGAGCAACCAACAATATTGCGGAGTATAGCGTCGTGATTGAATTATTGGTTGATGCTATCTTTCTCGGAATTCGTTATTTGGTTGTTCGACTTGACTCGCAGTTGGTAGTACTACAGCTCAGTAACGTATATTCTATTCGAAGTCCTACTCTATTAAGGATATATTTTGCGGATTCGCCTCTTGGAAAGACATTTTGATTACATAGAATATCAACACATTCCGAGAAGTCTTAACACATTGACAGACGCTTTAGCTAATTATGTGCTAGACAGGCATTTAAATCATTTATAAAATCAAACACATTAAAATGTACACAATTGTAAAGTAAGCCGGTAGAACCCATGTATATATATATAACGGTCAAAGTTTGTTTTTACAAAATGTGTCCGAAGACCAAAATATCAAAAAATGAAGCTCCTGGATTCTACAAAGTGACATCACTAATGATGTTCACGATAGCACGCTAAGGTCCTGGCTACTCTGCGGAGCAAACGACCCATAGAGGCAGAGACTCCCACGGTGTGACGCTGATCGCGTCGTGGGATCTCCTCCAGAGGCATCTCTGGAACATCGGTCATCAAACCCTCTAAGTTTCTCTCTACTGTAAGATAGTCCTCGGCATACTGGGGGACTGGAACTGTTGCCTCTCCTCGACCCTGAACAGGAGAACTACCAGCAGGTCTATATGCCCCAACATCTGTGTTATCAACAAAATTTCAGTGTTAGTCTTTGGATGATTCTATAAAAGTCAAAAACATTTAATATGATGAAAATACAAAAACATCTAAAAAGTTAAAAAGTTGGTGTACTTCTTACCAATATCTCCCCATTGTGCGTCTTCAGGAAGGGCAAGCTCAGGATCACCGCGAAAGTCCAAGCCAGCATACGCATAATCCTCTATCATCAAGACCTGGCCTTGGAGCCAGTCAAAAAAGCGATCGTCATACCTGACGATCGGTCCTATCGCATGCCTAGCCATGAGTTGGCACCATCATAACATCCGTGGATCCCTGGGACCCGGAAAGTGCCAATCATCCTGAAGCCTATACACGGGAACCCTCTCACAGAAGAAGGACACTAGCAGTTATCCATAACCAAACTGCTTTAGATTTCCACGCCTGCTTTTGGTCAGTTGTTTCTTGAGGTTGCGTAACACTGCGTCAGCCCAGTTGAAGACCCGGGGCTTGACACACTCGAGGGCATACTGAAAATAGCTCTGTAGAGCCATATGCGAGGCATCACTCCCTGCCATCCGAGCTATAGTGAAGAGAATGGTCCAGAGAGTTATATCAGTCACTCCCCAAATGGCCACTTTTCCTTTTTGTCGTTCTGCCTCTGGCACCCAATACTCTCGGCAATACTCACTCATTTTCATACCACCTCTGCGGTTACCAGTCAAGCTAACATAAGAACCCCGTCTTGACAACCCAATCAAGAAATAGATATCCTTAATATCAATCGTCAATGTGTGAGCACCAACATTGAAAACCTGTTGATCCGGATCCCACATCCGGACTAAATGTTCCAACAATCGAACCTGGGCTCTCATGCCCAGTATACGGAAATACTTTAGGAGACCGCAATCTCTTAAAGCGGCAATGGTTTGAGGGTGGTTTTCGGCGGTTGCATTATCATCCTCGTGTTCCCTTTCTCTCCATTCGAGCACCATTGTGTGATTATTAACCTGCATGGCAACCATGTGAAGATAGTTAATGATTTGAAACATGAGAAAAATTGGTTTAAATGGCTAAATATTATACAATTTTTTTGGGCTCTGCGTTGTTCGCAGGTGGATTATAGCCCACAGTGCGAACTTCTCGCACTGTAGCTTAAGCCCACCTGCGGGAATGAAGACTTCTCGCAGGCCCCGTATGGGCAGCCTGCGAGAATCCTCATTCACGCATAGGGTTTCAAAAACTCACTTAAAACTTGAAATTTAACCACTAAGATCATGAAATTAAACCATGAAAAGCTAGGGAATTGAGGACTTACCAATCTGATCCAGACGGTTTGTGAAATGATGCCCCGAAGCTCCCGAAAATCGACGACGAAGATCGGAGGTAAAATGGAGGTTTTTTGCACTAAAATGGTAAATGGGTAAAACAATATGGTAAAAATGAATAGTAAATTTGTTTTATTTACTTTTTACCATAATAAAAGTGGGTTTTTTGTATTTATTCACTATTTTACCCTAATTTTTAATACGAAAGTGAGTGAAATGACTTGCAGGTACCCAATGCAGATGATTATGGACGAAAAACTTTTGCGATATGATACGTTTTTGTTTGTTTCCTATGGTTTTGATATAAGACCTCAAGTGTCTTTTATCCGTTCTTGCACTTGCAAAAAACCTAGAACGTGATCGAGCGTTGTTTTATCTCTTTTCCGGGCTCGATGTGGTTATACGAAAAAGGAACCCCCCTGGCGTTAACTTTAAGCTCTTTTCACGACTCCCTAAATATGAAAAGATTGCTGAGTGATCTTGCTCTTTTCACACTCGTTAAAGTATTTGAAGTTACGCGTCCTTCGAGCGATAGTTTAACCCTTTTTTGGTCTTGTTGGACTATTGTACGAAAAAGGAACTGAGAGAGTTCTTTTTTGAGTGTTTTTCCAAACTCTATAATCCTGAAAAACCTTCGAGTTTTCTATCTCTGGACTCGTTAAACAAACATTGATTGACCCGTGATGGGACCGAACCACTCCTTTTTAGGGTTCGTTAAAAATACTCTGAGGGACTCGTCCGAAGGATGAGCTTATATCAACAAGCATATGTGATCCTCTTCAAGCTTGCGTAAAAATAAAGAGGTACTTGCCAGAAATGGTGGGGGAAAATTTGGGAAATGATATGTTTCGTCTTTGTGTTAATTGGCAGTAAGTGTCGCTCTTGAACATGACACCCCCTATTCATCATTTGAAGTCGGTTTGGGAAATCCATTTGTCTCTCATTCGATTCAATAACAAGGTCTTTATAGGTGTTGTCTTTGAGTCAATGCTGCCAAATCATTGGTCGTGTCATCCATATGTTCAAGAGCAGTCCAAACCTCTATTGAGTCGGCCATCTGCAGTTATACTTTCATTCCGTGTTGGCCTTCCCTGTGTCCAAAGTCCAATTGTTACATGCTTTGTTTCACTTTCAAACTCTGTTACTCATTTCGTGTCATTGATGTGGGATACATCAAGGCCCTCATGTGACGAGTCTTGTTCTATCGACTTCAGCACATTATCCAAAATCAAGACTTAGAAATTATTTAGTACCTTGAAGCTTGCATGCCTCAATGGCAAGTTTCTCGCTTTCGACAGTGGGTCTTCATCATTGACCTCTGATCGAGAGATTCCGTCGAGTGTTCGACATCAACTCATTTATTCACAATCGATGGATTGTACTATAGTACCTTGGGAGTCATTGACATTAATGGTGATTTCCCTCGCACTTGTTAACAATATACATCAATGACCGGTAATCAAGTGGTTTCTACCATGTTCGACTTCGACACATGTAATCACATGGTCAGATTCGTACTTTGGGCGATGAGATTGAAGACCTTGGGTATTATCTTTATGATCCAGGTTGCGATGGAGTATGCATAATTTGCGACACATAGATCCACTGTGTATGTTTCGTGGCTATGTCGTCTTGACTAAAAATTTGTCGCACAGATCCACAGTGTATTCAGGTGGCTGTGTTATATAGTGACGGCATGGATCCACAGTGTATGATTGGTGGCCATGACCTTGGTTTATGATGTCATCAGTCTATGATCTGAGTATGGGAATGCCTACCTCGGGATTGGTATATATGATATTCTGCTGATGCTTGGATGTTTGCAGGTCTCTGATTAGATGTGCTTTTAGTTCTTGACACACACATGCAACTTACAAAGTCTATCGACTGTCACTGGTTCCGCTCTCAGACTTTGGGGGGCATTCTGTTATCCACAAATTTGGTCATTGTGATGATGTCATGATGATATCATGATGATGGAAGATCAAGCTCTTTACCAAGAATACTTTCCTGAGAAAAGTTACAGTTGTCTTTTTCCAGAATTCACACTTTGAAACATGTTCGCAGGCTACTTATATACTCACATGCGGGAATGCAAGTTTCTCGCAGTCTACCTTAAGCTGGGGTGCGAACTTCTCGCAATGTACTCATGGTTAGGGTGCGAACATGCTCTTAAAGAGGAAAAAGATAAAGATCTCGAACCTTCTAGAAGGGAATCTTCTAGAAGGGTGAGTTGGCTTTCGAGTGGTTACTCAAGTACTGTCATTCCAGATATCTTGGGATCATTCCCTATCCAAGTAACTAATCTATCTCTTCCTATATATTGAGGAGATTGCTCATGGAAAGGGTTAATATAAGTTAGCAAGCAAGTTAGCAAGAGATTGATTAGAGAACTAGTGCAAGACTATATGGAGGATTGATGCTACAACAGCAAGAGACAACAACAAGGTCATCACATGTGGTAGACTTTCTTCATACATGAGAAAGTGTGTGTGTCAAAGCCATAAGCCATCGAAAGGAGACCTATGACATCAAGGCTCAGGTTGTAAGTTTCACTTTCATTTAATGCAATACAGTAATATGTCCCTTTCCCATAAAGATGATGTCATTTTATTACATAATTCCTTGATCATATGTATAGACTAGTCATTGAATATCTTAACTTGTCTTTACTTCGATTGGTTCGTTTTGTTGTGATCTGGACGGGACGAGAGCATTGGAGCAAAGCTTGGAACAACATAGATCTAAGGAGAGCATTTATAAGGTATGTCCATAACCCTTATCTCTTAGTTCATTCAATAGGCTAGATCTAGGGAAAGTGTATTATTCTATCCTGTTTTGTTCTAGATACCAGGTGGATCTAGGGAGATCGGTTAGTGTCCGCACCTACGGATTTATCCTATAACAGGGAGTGTCTAAGAGAATGGCCAAGAGGGGGCTAAGGGGGAAATACCCACGTATATTGGTTCAACCCATTTTCCTAAATTTGTTATTTGTATATGAACCTTCCAATTTATGATTGAGTATACCCAAAGCCAATCATTGAATACATGTAAGAGAGTGGGTGTGAGTGGTCACATCCCAAATTCATTGGGCACATGGGGGTTGAATACAATTAGCTTGGGGAAGAGTGTGAGTCAATAAAGGCAAGCTAAAGGGAGGAAATTTGTATGGGTTGGGACAACAATTTTTATACATTGAGTTTGGCGCATGAGAGGCAAGTAGAGAGGAAGAAACATAACTTGAAGTTGGCTCAGTTATGGAGGGTGAATTCTAGAGCAAGATGGAGCGTATTTGGATTTGGAAATTGAAGAGCCAGGTTGTCAGGACTGAAGAGTGAATTCCCAAGTGAGTTGCACTAAAACAACAAGTGTTTGTTGTTGGTTTGTTAATAGTTTTCCTAGCAACAAGTTCCCTCGAGTTCCTAGCTAAGAGATTCCTAACTACATGTGCTAGAGAGACCTTGATAAAAGAATAGCGCATTCCTTGAGTTAATCTCGATAAACGGATGGTACATCCCTTGGGTTATCCCTGATAAATGAATGGTACATTCCTTGGGTTGGACAGGTCAAGAGAAAGAGAGTTAGTGGAAAAATCAGGATAAATGTAGGAGAATATCAGTTGGGTTGTGAGTTTTATGAGTTGTGAGTGGCTGTGAGAGACCACCCTCTTTTGTGGATTGCTAGCCTCAACTCGAGGGTGACCGGTTGTTGAGATTTGGAACAATTAGTCTATGGTTGGGTGGAGAATCCTTCCCAAGCAACTGGTTGCACAAATGTTCTCATAAGATAAGTGGTTTATCTTGTTGTTGTGTAAATTTATGTGTTTTTGTTATGCATGAACTCTGTGTATTTGAGAATGATTGATATGTTGTTGTGTGAATGATTAAGTTACAATAATGTCAATTTTATATGCTTTAGATGCAACTATTTCACGGTTATGGACAATAGGTAAAATATGTTTCAAATAGTGGCTAAAAGCTACATGAAATCAACTAACAGTAAAAGAATTGAAATATATGGCCATAAATTTCATTTTTATGTGTATTATGCACCGTAATGTCCCTCGATTAGGCTGGGGGAGAATACAGTGGAAGCACTTTCTTATTAGTTGAAGGACTAGTCCTTCTACTCCCTGGACTATGATGGACATTATGGGGGAGTAGTGTTGCCTTGGAGTCCTAAACTCTATTTCCTCTCTTTCTCAATGTTGAACTCGAGAATTATGTTGGAGTTGGAAGCTTGAGACCTAGGATCTTCATTTTGGTTTATCAATATTTATGGACCTTACGTTGATAGGAAGCCCTTCTGGGAAGAGCTATCGTCTTTGGGAACCTCTTAGGTGATAACATAATCATAGAGGATGACCTCAACTTCACCCTTTCCTTCAAAGATGTTTGGTTTTGTATCCTCGCAAGGACCCTCTGGAAGGTTTTTTATCTCATCTCCTGAAAGTCAATCACTTAATCGATTTGGAGCCACCTAAGATAATGTTGATGTGGAGGAATGGAAAGAAAGGAGAGGGAGGAATCTCTAAAAGGCTATAAAAATTATTGATTTCAGAATCTTTGTTGAATGGTATGTGGTATGTCAAACCTTGGATTGGAATTGGAGGAAGCTCTGATCACCTCCCCATTCTTTTGAAGCTGGAACCTATCGAACACAAACAACTTGTGCCTTTCAAATTCAACCATGTTTGGTTATAGAAGGAGGACTATAGAAATTTAATCCTTTCTGCGTGGACTTACCTCCATGATGATGTTGGGGTGTCTTTCACGCAACAATTCCACGATAATATCATGAAAGTAAAAAGGGGTGTGATGAAAGAATGGGTTCTGAAGTTCAACCAGCACTCTTGAGCAACATTAAACGAGGTTGAGATGAAACTTGATTCCCTATTCATTTCTAACATCTCTGGTATCTTTTTCGATGAGGAGGCTTCCTCCTTGAAGTCTTTGCTATACCTTAGACTAGAGCTTTTGGCTGAGGAAGAAGCAACTGGAGGCTAAAAATTCATGGAGTCTGGTTAGCAGAAGGGCACAACAATACCAAGATTTTTCATAATTTCACCAACTATTGTAAAAACCTTAATTCGATATGGGAGGTCTCCAATGAGCTTGGGGGTTGGGCAAGGACCTTTGATGAAAAGGATGAGGCATCCAAGAGTCATTTCAATGCATTATTTAAAGAATCATTTGGTTTCCCCATTGAGGAAATACTTGAAGTCCTCAAACTTTTTTCTAAAGGATATCAATGAAGATACGAATGTTTCCTTGGATGCAGAAGTCTTGGAATCCAAGCTTGAAGCGACCCTCTTTTCCTTGAAGCATGGAAAAATCCTTATCCCGGATGGTTTATCCGTCGAATTTTATGTCGATTTTTTCTTTTTAATTTCTTGAAGGAGGATCTCCTTAAGGTAGTTTGGGAATCTAACCAGATCAAAAAGGTCTTGGGCGCTTTGAATTCTACTTTTTAGCACTTATCCCCAAGAAAAAAGAAGCAGTCTCTTTTGAGAAATTTCGTCCTATCTCTTGTTGCAATGTAGTATATGAACTGATTTCTAAAATCTTAGTGAACATGCTTAAACCTATCCTTAGTGTAATTATCTCGAAGGAGCAATTTAGATTCCTTTTTAAGAGAAAATTTCGTGACACAGTAGCTCTTGCACAAGAAGCCTTGCATTCTATGCACACATCTAAGATCCCTTCGATTCTGCTCAAACTGGACTTATCCAAGGCTTACGACAAAGTAAGTTGGACTTTCCTAAGACTGCTCTTAATCCAATTGGGCATGAACCTTACCACTATTAACTAGATTTTGGGATGTGTCCTATTTTCTTCGTACACAACAATGATCAATGCCTCCCCTTCAAAAAAAATTGGAACCTTGCAAGAGCTCAGGCAGGGATGCCCATTATCCCCTTTTCTCTTTCTTCTGACAACGAAATTTCTCAGTAAATTAATGTGTCACGCCAGGAGTAATGGATAACTAAAAGGCCTCAAGGTTTCTTCCACTTAAATTCTCTCATATATTATTTCCATTGATGGCATCCTCTTGTTTGGTGTATGTTCAAGGAAATCATTTCAAGGTATCATACACATAATGGACCTCTTTTTTCGGGCCACTAGAATGGAAATTAACTGGACACAATCATGTGTTCGTTATTCATTTCCCCAAGAGGATCTAAATCCCCTTCTAGAAGACGCATCGCCATTCCTTAGGAAGCATATGAATGAAGGATTCAAGTATTTTGACTTTATTTTAAAACCAAAGGCCCATAGTTTTGAAGACTAGTTGTGGCTCTACAATAAAATTGAAGCTCAAATCTCACTTTGGGTCGACATGTGGCTTTCTAGAGGAGGAAGGTTGATTCTTCTCAAATCAGTGCTTTAGAGCATCCATTGCAAAACTTCCCAAAGGAATTCTGACAAAAATTCACAAAAGAAGCTTTAAATTCTTATGGTCAGGGAGTCGTGCCTTGGATGGCATCACTCTTGTAAAATGGTTAGTGTTATCCAAGTCGAAGAAATTGGGTGGCTTGGGGGATAAAAAACCCCAATATTTTCAGTCAGACTTTGGTAAGAAAAATATTTTGGAGGCTTACCCACAATATGTTTCTTTAGGGAAGGGTCATGAAGTCTAAGCACCTTGGCTCCCTCTCTATTGAGGACTAGTTTCACACTCCTAGAAAATCGACCAAAAGTTGCTCCATTACATGGAGGGCATTAGTGGGTGCCCTCCCTTTAGTGGGAAATTGGACTGTTTGGAGGATTGGCAATGGAAAAAACATTTGAATAGGAGAGGATCCATGGGTTGGAGCAGACAAAGAATTCGAGTTGTCAAATAATCTGCGGTTGATTCTTTCCAACCAGGACATTTACTCTCTCTAGGATGCTAGAGGCCCATACCTTGATTGTCTAGGCTAAAGCGATTTGAAATATGAAAACGAATTAGGCCTATCAAGTGAGTTGGTGAGGAATGACAATGTTTTCTTTTCCTGAAAGTTATGCTCTAACCACATTAAGCTAGAAGAATCAGAATAAGACTCCCCAACATGGTCCAAGATTGCTCTCTTGGGGAATTCCACTGCCAAACTAAGGTATGAAGTTCATGTGGAGTCTTTAGCATCTTAACCTACCCTTTGGTGGTCGAATTGAGTATGGAAGCTACATGGGCCCATGAAGTCTAAGATTGTTTTATGTCTTCCCTTTAAAAACAAGCTCCTTATGTGGGACAATTTGTTAAAACGAGGCTATATAGGCCTGAGTAGATGTGTTGTTTGCAAGTAGGACACAAAATCAGTTTATCACCTTTTTGTTTCGTACCCCTTCTCAATCCAAGTTTGGAAGATTTTGGCTAGCAATTTCAACTCCCATGTATCATGCAATCACAAGATTCTGGATTTGTGTGTGCCAGAATGGTTAAAGGATTCAGTGGTAGCTTGTTTCGAATCCCTCACTCATTTCTTCATATATCATATTTGGTGGGCTCAAAATCTGAATATTTTCCAGGACAAACACGTCCTAGAAGACGTGGTGGCAGGCCTTATTGAAAAAAAATTCTAAGGAATTCAAGTGCGAACCTAAGCGGAAGAAAGTCAGAGTGCTTGTGATGCCTCCCCTAGACATTGAAACTCCATGGGGATTTTTAGATGGCACTAGTCAAGGACATCCTCCAAGATGTGGAATTGGCGTTGTCCTATATGAAAATTCTCAGCATTTTTTCATATACGTTATGCCCCTGGGTCGAGGTCCAATACCAAAGTGGAATTTTTAGCTCTTTACTCTCTATTGTTCTTTGCTAACTCAAGAGGAATCAAGCGCCTTCGAGTGTTTGGAGGCTCTTCGGTGGTAATTAATTTGACAAATGGAAACTCTAAGGTTGATATTATGTGCTTACAACACTTGTTGTCTCAAACCCGCAGGATTATACAAGATTTTGACTGAAAGTCATTCTCTCGTATCTTTAAGGAGCTAAGTAAAAAAGTAGACCAACTGTCCAAAGAAGCTTTGGATTGTTGCATGGGTTCTTTCTCTGTTCAGGAATTCTTGGATGGTCAAGAGCTTGAATGCCTGAAATTTCATTTCTAATTTCTTTCTGCTTATTCCTTTTTTCAACTTGTTCTGGAGTCCATTTGGCCTCGTCCGTGACATGCTTTGTTTGGTGTTTTGGTTGTTAAGTCTACTACAACAAGTATGAGAAAGGCTATTACAAGTTTGATTTCTCTTGTTGATGCTGCATATGGTTACTAGATTCGACTTTGAACTTTGTATGGATATTGGTTGTGAAATTGTGACACAAGAAATGTATTGTAGATATCTCCTGAGGATAGTCATTTTTTTGGATGAAAACATCTGATCTATGTTATGGTGTTGGAAAATGCCTAGTTTTCATTCACCTATGTTGATAGAGTTTGCACTATAGAGTCCTTTCGATTGTACACATGTACATTTTTTTATTTTTTTTGGAATATATAGCTTTTTTCTAAAGAAAATAATATTTAAAAAGATTCAATCTCCCACACTTTTGTTATTAAAAATATAATAATGGAATCATATACTTCAAATAAAATCTAACATGGTAAAAAAATAAAAATAAATAAATAACAATGCTAAGCAAATAAAATTTGTGTTTGGAGATATTTAAGACTACTTCGGATATCATCTTCCTACAAGAAACAATTGTAGCTGGCACTAAAGTGATAAATTTTCTTTACAACTTCCATCCAAATTGGCTATCAGCTTCAACAAGTTCGTCGGGTAACTCGGGGGGTTTAGCTGTCTCCTAGGATCCTTCGAAGTTTTCTCTTGTCCCTATGCTCTGCTGTGGTGGCATCCTTCTGACAGGCACTTGCCTTTGGAACACTCATCCGATTACTCTTATAAATATGTATGGCCCATGTATCGATCGGAAACCTTTTTGGGAAAAGGTGGTTGGCAGCGGACTTCTGTCAGGCAAAAATTTGATTATCGGTGGTGATCTGAACTTCACAACTAGGCTAGGGGAATTTTGGGGACCCATTGCTTCGACAGACCCATTGTCTTCCTTCTTCTCAACGCTCTTACACTCCTATAATCTTGTGGATCAAAAGCCAACAACTACCATCCCTACTTGGCAAAACGAGCGCACTGTATCTGGAGATATATCCAAAAGATTAGACCGGTTCCTTCTCTCATTTGATTGGACCCAACAAGATGATTGCATAAAGACTTGGGTTGACTTTCCTTTCTTCTCTCATCATGCCCCGATCATACTTCAACTGACTCCTCGCAAAAATATCTCTTATCCCTTTAAATTTAACCCGTGCTGGCTCCAGGAACCAGACCTCCACCGACTTGTCAAGCATGTATGGACGAACTCCACTTACCTCTCAGAATAGAATGTCCATATATGGTTGGTCTGGAAATAAAATTCTCTCAAGCGCATGGTTCATGACTGGGCCTTGACACTCAAACACAATAGACTCCAACGACTCCACGTCTTGGAGTCTATCCTACTGGACCTTTCCCATAGAGATGGTGATTTGTCACAATTGGACCCAGCTACAAAACGCCTAGAGTCAAAACGTAATGAGATTCTACTAGCCAAAGAAGCACAATGGTGCCAACGTAGCAGAGCCACTTGGCTTAAATGTGGGGACAATAACACTAGTTTCTTCCACGCCTTTGCAAGAAATTGGCAAAACAAAAAACACACTTGGTTTGTTATTGATGACGGTGGTAATACTATAAAGGAACAATAGTCTTTAAAATCAGCAACCATCGAGCACTTCAAAAAGTTTTATGGAGCACAAACATATCCTTCTATCTTGGACTCGGTTAGATTGGCAAGCCTCTATCCTCGTTTGTCCACGGCTGAGGACATCCGCCTTATGGATAGTCCCTGTACCCTACAGGAGGTAAAATACATTCTCCTATCTTTTTCTACTGATAAGAGCCCTGGTCCTGACGGCTGGACCGTCAAATTTTTTCTCCACTTTTTTTTATCTTGTAGGCGTTGAGCTCCTTGATTTGGTTAAAGATTCCAGGCTGCGAGGAAAAGTTACTGGTTCATTAAACTCCACTTAGCTGACTTTGATCCTGAAGTAAAACAATCCCACTTCTTTTGGAGATTACAGACCTATCTCACTCTATAATTTGTGTTATAAACTGATCACAAAGCTGATAACCAATAGATTAAAGCTAATTCTTTCTCGCTCTTTGTCCAACGAATTGTTGGGCTTTCTCCATGGCAGACAGATCCTATACACTATAGGAACGACTCAAGAATGTCTTCATAATACAAAGGCAAAAAATTCAAAGGCATTGATTCTTAAACTACATCTGAAAAAAGGCATTTGACTGCATCGACTAGAACTTTCTGTGGTTGATTCTGGTGCAATCAGGCTTCAACTTGACCTCCATCAATTGGATCATGGTCTCTGTCACAATTGCCACCTTCTCGATTCTGGTAAATGGTGAAGCTTCACCTTTCTTCCATAGTGGCAGAGGCTTGCGCCAAGGCTGTCCGCTATCTCCATTACTCTTTATTTTTATCATGGAAGGCCCGAGCATTCTACTAAAACGAAGCCAATCACAAGGAAAACTGGTTGGGGTAAAAGTGTCAAGGATGATAAATATTCTTCACCTACTTTTCATAGATGATGTCTTGATTTTGTCCAATGACTCTATACATGAATGTTGGGAAATAAAATACATTATACTTGACTTTTGCAAGGTCTCCGATCTCGAGATAAATTGGTCCAAGTCCTCTTTTCACTATTCAAATCTTTCCGATAAGTCATTAATCCTTCTGCAGTCACTCTTCCCACACACCTTTACAAACCTGTCAGAAGGCTTCAATTATCTTGGTTACTATATAAAGGCAGAATCCTACATGATTGTCGACTGGAACTGGCTCCTAGCAAAAGTAGAAAATTTTTTTGGCAACTGGTGAAATCGCTGGCTCTCACTCGGTGGGTGTTTTACTCTCTTAAAAGCAGTTTTGGAAGGCCGACCTATTTATTGGATGACATTGGCCGCTCTCCCAGTAACCGTGCTCCATAAACTCCACAAGCTCTTCTTCAAATTTCTCTAGTCAAGTAGTACATCCACCTCCCGCCCCCACCTTTGTAGCTGGGACATTCTTGCAAAACCAAAACTAAAAGGTGGTTGGGGCCTTCAAAACATACACTTCTTCAATCTAGCTCTTGCTACAAATACTTTTGGCGGGTTCTAATTGAACCAGGGATCTGGCACTCAGTCATCATGGAAAAATATCTACCTTTTATTACAGCTGCATCCTGGCTAAGATCACCTCCACAAATTCCCAGCTCCGCCTCCTACACCTAGAGAAACTTGGCTCGGACAACCCCTCTCATTTCCCACTGGCTCTCATGGAATCCGGGGTCTAGACACTCCATCTATCTTGGACGGGATCATATACTGGGCATGGGTGGCTCTTCCAGTCTTTCGACTCAGCTGCTAGAACGCCTTCACAACTCTCAGATCCACTTCCTCTTCCTAGCAAAAGTCCCAAACGACCCCGTTTCTTTCTCCATCTGTTGGTGCTCCAACGAGGATCTCGGCCTACAGGCGAACCTTGCCATCGAATGGGATATTTACACATCAACACTCACAACAGCGGGTATCAAGCTCAAGGGCAAGGAGGACACACTCCTTTGGATCAGAGGTGATGCCTTTGGCCGCCCTTCAGTCACTAATTTCTATATAGCTATCTCAAATCTAAAATGGTCATTGTTACCAGATCGCTGGAGGATCAATTTCTGGAAGTGGCATCTTCCGATGAAGATAAAACTCTTCGATTGGCTTGTTCTGGAGTACAAGATCAACACCTGGGATCTCCTTTGAAAGAAAGGGCAGATTGACCCTAGCATCTGTCTACTCTGTCGCAGGGATGAGGAATCTGCGCACCACAATTTTATAGATTGTGTTTTTACTAAATCCATCTGGGCATGTATTATGAATTCCCTTCACCTTCTTCCGACATGGGCAGGGCCATCGCTCTCAGACAGTCTCAAATCGTAGATCACCGAACAACACACTCATCACATGCTCCCTCTATTCACTTGCTGGTTCGTGTGGCTGGAGAGGAACAATGCCATTTTTAATAACTTGACCCCCTCCATATCAACGGTTGTCTTCAGAACACTTGGATCTTTTGTGTGTTGGTCTGGTACTCATCGGAGAACAAATCGACCAAAGCGAACTCCTTTGATTAATCTCTCAGATACTCTGCCTACAGCGTGGTTTGATGGAGTCGTACAGTCCGACGGACACAACTGTGGGGTCAGGGGTTACCTTCATACGTCAAAGAGCTCCTACTATTGTTGGACCCTCAATTGTGGATCTGGCTCCAACACAAAGGCAAAATTATTGGGGTTTTGGGCTTCCCTCCTCCTGGCATCCAGGTTGAATATACAAGATCTAAAACTTTCCGGGGACTCAAAAATAATCATAGACTGGTTAAACTTCAGAGGTAAGCTCCAAGTCTCCTCTCTGCTTGGCTGGATGGACAGGACTCAGAAGCTTCAACAACTGTTCAAACACATCACTTATCTTCACACTCCGAGGGAAAATAACAAAAAGTTGATGGCCTCTCCAAGATCGCCCTCCAAAAACAAGCAGGCTTACTCTCATACAATCATTGGCTTGATAATAACGAGAGACCTACTTCTTTCATTAACATCTTTTAGTCACTACCAGGTTTCTGAATCGATCTTTAACACATCCAGTTTTCATTTTTTTGTATCAGAAAATATTTTTGCCTTTGCTCCGCCCTCCCCTTTGGGATTAGGATAGTCTGCTCCATCAGCCTCGTATTTTTTTGGCTTGTAATTATGTACTGGCTCTGCTTCAGGTCATCTAATCTGGGCCCGGATCATAGCCATACATAGAGACCTTCGTTGCAAAAAGACTCGACATACCCTCCTGGACGATGTAACTCAAAATTATATCCCATAAATATAATGGGAAATTTTTCTATTGGAAAAAAACATATCCTGATATAAAGTATTTTCGAAGCACTTATAAGAACCATAGAAGATTTGAGCTTGATCTCTGTGTATAACATATGAAATCGTCATTTGGTGCCACAAAAATTCGTTGGAGCATGGAAAACGAGCACCTCAATGTAATTGAAACCAAATCTAACGTAGTTGTTGAGACGTGACCATTGCGAAATTTGTAGTTATTGGAATAGTGAATACAAACGTCAATTCCATTTTTTAAGGAAGTGTTGAGATTAATTATTATGATGATGTTCTATTATATAGTTAATATGTTTAATATTTAAATTTCATGAGATAGCCATTTTTTTAGGAAGCGTTGAGAAAAACTATTACTATAATGTCCTACTATATAATGAATATGTTTAATATTAAAATTTGAGTCAAAATGAACTTAATTTTAAAATATAACTCTTCTCTTGGAATTAGCACATGCCAATACATAGTTTAAACATATGGAATACAAATTTTCTACATAAAACGCCTCCAAATCTGACTCCAAACTAATGCTTTCGTTCTTGTATATTAAAGTGGATATTTCTCATTTTAACATGGAGTTAAGAGGTATAAAGTTCAACTCTCCCTTTTATGTTAAAGTGGGTTTGTATTGTATTAATGTCAAATAGAGATGTAACATTCAAATCTTTTCGATTTTGAAACAAATTTGTATTAGTTAATGTAAAGTG